>VDFB02351102.1:0-281634 GCA_007258455.2 Sequoia sempervirens
GGAGAAACCAGAAACTTACATGCTGTGAAATATATATATATATATATATATATATAAATATATTACAATAATATTTAGTAATACCATAAGTAAAACAAATTAGTAAAGCTTGTTCTTCTCTCATTTTTTTTTTTATGTAACATCAATCATTAGCTTTATCTATTACAACCAAGTTTAAGAATACAAAGAATGACATACCACTGAATAAGGTTTTCCCTTTTTGTTTCTTCATGGAAAAATATGAAATCCATTTCTTTAGACTTATAATATCAACACAATATTTGAGGAAGAAAATCCACCCCACCATAATGGCATCATGAAGCCTCATGGGCTCTAGCCATACCCCCGAGAAAGGAATTTTTTAAGCTCCACAATGATAAATGGAGTCTTCTCATTTTTATCAAAGGGCTAAAACTAGCATAACACCAATTTCATGCATCTGCGTTCTCTACTTCCTATTTTCAACCATAATCCATACACTATGTCATCTTCTTGCAACCAAAAACAAGGGTAAATGGAAAAAGGAAGAACTTATCTCTTTTCTTTTAGATGAAGGGACTAAACTCTTGAATACATCTTTCCTTTCCTAGCCAAGCCATCTTGATCACAATCTTTCCAAAGAGGGAGGACTCCTCTCCTCTTCTCATCCTTTTTTCTATCTCAACTAGAGTTCTCCAAAAGGAGAAGTGGGTAACACCCCACTCTTTCTTCCTTTTCAAAATATAAAGGAGTTTCAACTTGCAACTTTTGGGTGGGCTGGCAGTGCCCTCAAGATTTGGTTCTTCGTCATAGTGGTGTAAGTATGTTAGGTTGATTTGAGACACCTTGTCAATTTCCTTGTTTAATTGACTTTAAGTTAGGTGATAAAATTGATATTTGGTTAGTCTTGATTAATCAATTCAATTAAATTAAATTGATAATAGAAAACATAAATTAATTCTAAATTAAAGGGAAAACCTATAATTAAATGGATTATGTCATTTTGGGTATTCAACATGATTTGTGGCTTGGAATTAAATAATTTGTCAAATTATAAAGTGATTTAAAATATAAAGCTATTAATTATTAATTACTAAGTTATAAAATATTAATAATAATCAAATTATTGACAATTGTTATTTAAGGTTGAGATTTATTAGTAAAGCCTAAAAGATGGGATAATTAGGTGACTTTTAACAAATAATAAAGATAAGTATTGAATGGATGTTAAAGCGAGAAAAGACAGGAAGATTTGCATGCAAGCGCATGCACAGCGTCAAACTGTTGTCAAACAAGAAATTTGCTTTATTGATGAGGATTGCTTGATTTTGTCTTAAAAAATAAAACAAATAAAGTAAAAATAAAAATAAAAATAAAAAAATAAAACAAAAAAAGAAGAAAAAAGGGCTCTTACGTCTCGGGGGTTACGAATCCCAAGAGGCATGAAGGGTGGCTGGGAGCTTGATACCAGTTGAAGCTATATCTGTAGAAGTCATAGCTTGCTACTGGGGCGCTGGACGGTGGAGGAATGAGGAAAAGGCTATTCATCAGATAGCTTTTAGAAATTTGAAGATTAGAGAATATCTAGCAGGAGGTTTCTGAAGATTCTGGATCAGATCATTGGGCTGCGAGAGAAACCTATACAGGACATCTTCTTTGACAGCCGACGAAGGACTCCAGGTCTGTCATTGAATCTCCTTTGTATAGATGGATTTTTCCTGAGTTTAAGGTTAGGAATCATTGTAAAGGTTAGGAATCGTTGTAAAGGTATTATGAATGTCTTCTTGGGATCTTCATGGTAGATTTAGTTGGTCTTATTTAGAGATTGCTGCTTTAGGGATTTTCTCCATAAATATAGAGTACATAATTACATATGATTTGCATTCTGTTTTGAAATATGAACTAGCTTTGGTTGGCGATAGGTGAACTCGATAGGAGAATTGAGCTTTAGTATTTTCATTATGCTTTCCAGATGAATCTTTTATACATTGCAATCCGAGGTTATTGTGGTTCAGCTTTTGTATTCTAATCCTTGATCTTCCTTTTTGTCTTCATATCTCACAATTCAAAAACATGTTGTGTCTGACATCTTGATTTTGTGATGGTAGTATTCGTTTCCTTTTAGATGGGATCTCCGTAGTTTCTGAAGTAGCTTGGCCGATAGGTGTTTCCCACATTTTGGAAACCGATAATCTTTCCTCCTTTGCGTCCTCATCCATCAAACCATATCACCTGCTATAATATTCTCTTCCCTGCATGCATTAATTTTAGGGACGCCTACCCTTTTTCCATTCCTCTGGTCTCTCTACCTGTGTGCACCAACTGCATATTTATGTAATCATTGCTTTCCATGGTGGCCACCTTACTACATCTACCCACTGCAATTTCGTGAAATTTTCTAGTCTTGTCTCTAAATCTTACTTAGCATGCAAGACTATGTTTCAGATTGTTGTGTTAGCATCTCCAACAATCTCCATTGACCTTTTTCCTTGTTACCATTAATGGCGATAGTGTGTCTTCCTTTGGAATTTCACTTCCCTTTATATTCACTATGAATTTTGTATGTAAGGTAAGCAAAAATTTATATTGTTTCATCCTAAGATTAAATCACGCCTTGAGGAAATCAATTTTTCTATGTCATCAAATTTTGAATGGCCTGTGTGTAGCACTTGATCATACAATGCTGTAGAGGTTTAAATCACGTCTCTGATTTCAGTGTTGACCTGTCTAAGCTGCAGCGCTGGGGCATAATAGGAAAGTTTAAAGGTTTAAAGAGTCTTATGATTTCGTTGGCAGTCTGTGTCAGCCGTGCACTTGAATATAATAGGAAGTTTAAAGGTTTAGATAATGTCTTTGATTTCATTGTCAACCTCTCTCAGCCGCGCACTTGGAACATAACAGGAAATTTCAAAGAATTAAATAACCTGCTTGATTCTACTGACATTCTGTCACAGTTGCAACACTTGAAAATAAATATTATCAATGTACTAACACAATAGGGAGCTCTCCTTTGATCGTGGTGAAGTTTTACTTCTAACTTCTAATGTAAACACGTCTCTGGAAACTCGCCACCAAACAAAAAAACATCCAGATTAGAAAAGAAAAGTTGTATATTATTCCTCTACTCTTAAGTCACGTATTTGCACCTTACCGTTTCTCCTAACCCTCAGCCTTGTGGATATAATTTGGGATTTGATACTAATGCAAGTAGATGTCGATATTTCCTAAGTCCAATATCGACTTTCTAATATACCTGGAAACCTGTCACAGTTACAACTTTTAGAGTTGAGGCGTTGTACAAAATTAAATAGCCTCCCTGAAACCATTGGCAACCTACCATAGCTACAAATTTTAGACTTGCAAGGGTGTAGTAAATTAAATAATCACTCTGAGTCCTTTGCCGATCTAGCATAGTCGAGCACTTGAAATCTATAGAGAGTTGTTAAGGAAAGAGTAATTTCAATTAACGAGTTTTTTTAAAATGATTGGGTATTGTGAACTTAAGTAGGTATTTTTATATACATTTATATTTTTGGGTACTTATTTTCTATGAACCGTTTATGATCATTAGTATTTGTAATTTACAATTGTGATAGATGTAAATCCATACCGCTATAAAAGATAAGGTTTAGACTAAGGAGAATGTAGGCCAAAGATAATCATCACTTTAGGAAAAAGAGTGTGTCATTCTTGTATACTCATATTTTTCTGATCTCAGGTGTGTGTGACCCCATATATAAACTGAATGTGGTTATAAAAGTATCTATATGATATTTTATTGTGTTTCAAATAATAAGAAGAGTATGTTGGTTTTGGTAAGGGAATAGTTAATTAGGTAATTAAATGATCGAAAAGATATGTGCACAATTCAATGCTGAATTTCTTATTGCTGATAGAAAACTTGAGATTAAATTGTCATGGGATTTCTAGTTTTAATTGGTTATGGTTTAGATCATAGGGGAGTCCTTTAGAAGTTCTAGCAGGTGCTTATTTTTGACACAATTGTATTCTAAGTTCTCTTTAACTATAATTCTTTCAAGTATTGTGATATGATAACCTCCTAATATGCAAAATTAATGAGAAATTAGTAATAAGGCAATATTTGAATTAGCTATAGTTAAAATATGTCTCTACATTCTCTTTAAATTGTTTTAGATGATGTCTCAACAATGGAAGCCTTAAATGCTAGTTTAATGGTATCACCAAGTTATGTGGATTATAAAAGGTAGTCTGTTAATTATTAGATATAGTCTTTTATATGAGTAAGCCAATAAGAAATTGATAGATTATTTAACTTAAAACACTTTGAGTTATTGGAGATTACTTAGTAGTTTACACATAGAAGGAATGTCTTACTGTTTGGTTGATAACGGGAGGTTGCTTCGAAAAGTGAAATTCATGGATGTCGTAGTTGCTTGTTCGTGTTGGTTATTATATGATTTGATGTTCCATCTTGAGGTGACTTTTCCTTGAGTTGTTTCTGGTTGGGATTTTTGTGAATATCTTGAAGTCCTTGATGTTCTAATAAGTATGACCCTCTTAGTTTTTTTTTTTTTTGATTTGAGGGTCTTTTATTCATTGGGCTAGTGTTGAAATTCGCTTGAAGCCACGTATCATTAACTTAATGTTGTTGCTTCATTTTTCCCTTGTTTGTTCAGATTGTCGTTCTTTTGGCTTCCAGAGGCTTGAGATTATTGTCGGTTGATGTTCTCTCTTTAGGTGCCCTTGTTGTGGCAAGTGTTTTGATATCATGATTTTAAAAAGGGTTGTACATGAATTATTAAGACTTTGATTATGTGTTTATAGCGAGATGGTTAATGCCTCGCGTGATTTGGTCTTGAGATTATTTGTTTTATCTGTTACGGTACAACCCTTGCCTAGTTTGGTTTATGTTAGGGGTCTTAGGGAGAGTGGCTCTTCGTGGGCGCCGGCGCCTCAGGATGAGGAAGGGCTCAGGATAACCCACAAAAGAGTGATTAAACAAGTAATAACCTAAACAATAGAATTTAGGGGGATGGGTAGTAAAACACACAAGTTAATTAAAACTGGATTCCTCGTCTATGCATTAGGGCTACCATAGACTAGTGATAGACTGAGAAGGCCGTGGTCAGAAAAGTTGTAGTCTCATCTTCATGAGAGATTACCAGCTCCGCATTAGCTACCCTATGGTGTCGGCGCCTCAGTTAGGAGGAAGGGCCAGGAGATCCATAGATGGGTGCCGGCGCCTCAGTTGGAGGAAGGGCCAGGAGAATCCTGTGAGAGCTATGCGATGACACTCTCCACAAGACACCCTTGTTCTTGTTTCTTGTCGCCTCTGGATATTGTAATCTTTATGTTGTTTCAGATTCTTGTGAAAATGATTTATGAATGCTCTTTGGTGACTTGCTTAATTGTTATTGTTTGGGTTAAATGTGATGAGTTTCATAGCTTTATTGATTTTATTGACTCATGAATGTTGTTGATTATGTCATTGTAATCCTAAACTATGATACCTTTGTATGACGTTGAGTCTTGTGGTTTCCTGTTTGGATGTTCTTGGTTGAGGTCTCTTCTTGTCAACTCCTTAGCACGGGGGGTGGGTCTTCGGACCCACGTGGTTGGGTGGAACGTGCTAAGCACCCCATTGGGTCCCCAGTCAAGGATCGAGAGGTGCGGATTGGTGCTGTTGCGGCCACTCCAGAGTTGTTCCATTCTACTTTGTCATGTGGTTCCTGCCCATATTGGGAAACATGTTTGTATCATTGTAAGACTTGAACAGTGTAAAGTAATGAAAAGGATGTGATGTAATATTTTGGCATTGGTAAACCTTGTGTGGATATGGTTCCATATCAGATGATTATTCAAAGTGTTGTATTTATTTAAGCGCATGGTTTTTATTGATGGTTTTATATATATGCTTTGTCATGGATTAGATTTGGCTTTCATTCTTTATCATTGATGTATGGCATTAAGTTTCATAATGCATCCTCGTGTACCCCAAGGGACGTAAGTGACAGTGGATTTGTTTAAATGAATTTTCACGTCATAACTTAATGTGCATCTCATGTATGGTAGTTTTACTTTAAATTAAAAAAAATTGTGTGGAAATTGTTGCTTTAGTTGTCCTTTGGGGTTCGCACGACGGGGCGTTACAGCTGGTGTGAAGTGCACCTACCCCCATCAATGAAAGGATTTTCCTTAATAATGAGGAAACATGCACTTGGACAACCCCTCCATCTTTTCATCTCATCCTCCTCTCAAAACTCGCCACTCTCCATTATGAGGACTTTTCAGGGGTCAAATCATGTCCTTGGGGCACTATTATGTGCCTACTTCACCCCTACCACTATGGTATAGATCCTAGAGGGTTTATTTTTGCACCCTAACCAAGGAGATTGACCAACAACCCTCTTTAAAGACCCATTTAAAGACCTATCCGAATTTCAACTTGGATAATGGTTTCTAAACCTTATCCCTCAACTTACAACTCACTTGGAACACAAATAAATACCCTCTCAACCCAAAATATGAAACATTTTTTTTTTATATCAACCCTTACCACCTTACTCTATCAACTTGTTAACTCTATTTCCTTTTAAGCCTTGAAAGGGGGATCAAATTCATCACCACAAGAAGATGTATTTTGATCTACTCAATGGTCCTCTCTTATTGTACTAGCTCTTCCTTTCCTGCACATTATCAATGAAACCATAAGCAAAAATCATATATCACATTAATCTGAAAGCTGAAATAGGACTTAATTTTGCAACCATTTCATTTACAATTCCAACTCATATTTACAATTTATGATTCCAATATCTTTCATGGTAGAATAAATGAAATGTTTAGAATGATAAGCAAGAATATTATCAAATAATCATAGTATTTGTCATCCACAATACATCTTACCATCTATTTAGGAACACATAAAACATATTAGAGCTTAACTAATCACATGCAAGGTGGGGCCTTACAATATCCTTCTCAAGGCGCCTATTTTTTAATTAAGTTTTCACATAAAAATTGAATAGGTGCCTCGAGAAGGATATCTCTCGGCGTATTTTATATATATTATTAAATATATATACTAGTAGCAATCACAACGCAACATGTAATATCTTAAATAAATTATTTATATATTTATATATTTTATATTAAATTATTATAATAATTAATATATTATAATATGATAGTATAATTTTGTAATTCAATTTTAAAAAATATTATATATAATTTAATATTTAAATGTTAAGTTAAAATATATAAATATTTTTTTAGTATATTTATAATATTGTAATAAAAAAATTATATCATTAATATTTAGTTAGGATTACAATTAGGGTTAAGGTTAAGAGATATAGTTAAGGTTAGTGTTAGGTGTAGGGATATAGTTAGGGTTAGGGTTAGAGTTAATATATAGTGAGGATTGGGGTTAGGGTTAATAGTAGGATGAGAGATATGGTTTGCATCAAAATTAGGGTTAGGGTTATCATCAAGATTAGCTTAGGATTAGGGTTCGAGTTAGCATGAGGATTAGGGTTGCAATTAGGTTTAGTGTCAAGTTTAGGGTTAATAGATATAATTAGGGTTGGGGTAATAATTGGGGTTAAGGTTATTAGGATTAGGGTTATAGTTATGTTTTGGATCAAGTTTACGGTTAGGATTATGGTTAGGTTTGGGTTAAGAGATATAGTTAGCCTTAGGGTTCAGGTTAGGATTAGGGCTAGAGATATAGTTAGGGTTAGGGTTAGGGTTAAGAGATATAGTTAGGGTTAGAAATACGGTTAACATTATGATGAGGGTCAGTGTTTGCAACAAAATTAGGGTTAGGGTTAGCATTAGGATTAGGGTTACAAATAGGTTTGCAATCAAGTTTAGGGTTAATAGATATAGTTAGGGTTAGGGTAATAATTGGGGTTAAGGTTATCAAGATTAGGGTTATAGTTATGTTCTCGATCAAGTTTAAGGTTAGGATTATGGTTAGGTTGGGGTTAAGATATATAGTTAGGTTTAGGGTTTAGGTTAGGATTAGGGCTAGAGATATAGTTAAGCTTATGGTTAGGGCTAAGAGATATAGTTAGGGTTAGAAATATGGTTAACATTAGGATGAGGGTTAAGGGTTGCACCAAAATTAGGGTTAGGGTTAGCATGAAGAATAGTTTAGGATTATGGTTAGGATTATAGTATTAGGATTAGGGTTGCATTTAGGTTTAGGGTTAAGGGATATAGTTAGGGTTAGGGTACTAGTTGGGGTTAAGGTTATCAAGATTAGGGTTAGGGTTAGGGTTAGAAATATGGTTAACATTAGGATGAGGGTTAGGGTTTACATTAAAATAAAGGTAGGGTTAGCATGAAGAATAGTTTAGGATTAGGTTTAGGATTAGCATTAGGATTAGGGTTACATTTAGGTTTAGGGTCAAGTTTAGGGTTAAGAGATATAGTTAGGGTTAGGGTAATAGTTGGGGTTAAGGTTATCAAGATTAGGGTTAGGGTTAGGGTTAAGAGATATGGTTAGGATTAGGGTTAAGGTTAAGGTTAAGGTTAAGGAGCTAGATATATAGTTAGGATTAGGGTTAAGGTTGATATTTAGTTAAGATTAGGGTTACAGTTAGCATTAGGGTTAGGCTTAGAGTTAGCATCAAAATTAGGGCTAGGGATAACATCAAAATTTGCTCAAGAATAGGGTTGTAGTTAGGTTTAGGGTTATGAATAAGGTTAGGGTTAGGGGTTGCATAATTGTTATGGTCATACTTAGGGCTAGGTTTTGAGTTACAAATATCATTAGGTTTACGGTCATTATATAGTTAGGTTTAGGATTAGAGATTTAGTTAAGAATAGGGTTAGGGTTAAGAGACATAGTTAGGATTAGGGTTAAGGTTAGCATCAAATTTATTTTTTTTAGAGAAAAAATGATATATTCTAATTGATGCTAGCCATAAATTAGGGTTAGGGTTGCATCAAACTATTTTTTCGAAAGAAAATCTTCCTACGATTAGGGTTTTGAGTTAAGGTTAGGATTAGGTTTATAATTTGGATATCCTTCTTGAGGGTCCATCATTAGAGATAGAATTAAGTTTATAATTTGGATATCCTTCTTGAGGTGCCAATGCACTTTTATGTGGCAATCGTAACCCTACTTGAACCCTAACCCTAGTTAAACTCAAGCCCTAATTAAATCCTAATCCAAAACCCTATTTAATTCCTAACTCCAATCCTAATTGAACCCTAACCCTAATTGATTCTCAACCCTGACCCCAACCTTTACTCAAATCTTTGTCTTAGAATCTTAATCGTAACCTAATTGATCCCTAACCCTAAGCTAACTATAATCCTAACCTTAATTGAACCCTAATTGAACTCTAACCCTTTCCCCAAATCTTATCCTAATCTTGACCCCAAACTTTATCCTACAACCAAATCCCTAATTGAATTCTAACCTTTATCATAATTGAACCCTAACCCTAACACCAACTCTAACGCTAACATTGACCCCAAGGTTTATCTTAGAACCTAAACCTTATCCCTAATTAAATCCTACCCCTAACCTAACCTTAACATTAACCCTAACCCTAATTGAAGTTGATATCAAACTTTATTGTAGAACCATAACCCTAATGCTAATTGAACACTAAACCTAACCCCAATTAAACACTACCCCTAACCTAACATTAATGATAACCCTAACACTAACACAAAGATTTATCCTAGAAAACTAACCTTAAAATCCTACCGCTACCCTGAAGATTTATCCTAGAATTCTAACCCTAAACCTAATTTAACCCTAACCCTAAGCATGACCCTAACTCTAACTGAACCTAAACTATAACTCTAGCCTTAACCCCAATCCCAACCTTAACACTAAGCTGAAGATTTATCCTAAAACCCTAACCTTAACTCTAAGCTTTATCCTAGAACTATAACACTAACCCTAATTGAAACATAATTGTAACCCTAATTAAAGTCTAACCATTATTGAAACCAAACACTAATTGTAAACTTTATTAAATCTTGACCCTAAGTAATGCCCCTTTGTGATTCACCCTATTGGTCAGTTGGTCCATCAGTATTGTTGTGACTTCTTGGTGAATGGGTATTGTTTGGTATTTTGTGCATTTGACTTAAATGGGGTTGATTAGTACTTTGATTAATTATTACATTGAAATAAAGTTATGGAAATTAAATGGCATGGTGATAATTAAAAAAAAAGATTTTATAAAAATTGTGATAATGATAAAATTATATATTATTAATATTTTATTTGGTTTAAAAAAATTAAAAAAATTATGATTTAATAAATAGATATTAAAATAAATAAATTAATTTTGATATTGTGCAAACAAAATTAAATGGAAGATTAAATTAATAAATTAAATATTTGAGAAGTTGATTTAATTGTGTGCAAATGAAAATGTATTATGGTTAAATTATAAAGTAATAATAATAATTAGTGGTAATTGTCAATAGTGCATAAATAAAATAAAATAATAAAAATTAAAGAAGTGAATGCTCGAAGAAAGTAGAAAATAAATTGGTTCTTTTGCAAAAGAAAAGAGGGGGGATTTTGGAGATTATCTAAAAGCTAATCTTGTTTCTCCATCGTGAATACTTTCTTGTTCTTGAAAATCTTTTATATTAGATTGTATATTTAAGTTTTATTTTTTTTAAATAATTTCTTTAGGAAAGTCTTAAATTTTAAAATAGAATATGAATGATTTTTTTTTTTGCAATGCTTTCAATTTTTTAAAAAATAATGCACATTTTTTTAATTTGTAAAAGTAAATTTAGGATATTTCCTTTTTATTTAGGTTTCTATTTTTTAGTTTTAAATAACTTCAAAATTTTTAAAAAGAAGTTTCTAAAATAATATGCAATAGTAAACTAAAGAAATCTCTTTCATAATTAAATTTTTAAATTTTAGAAAATTCTTTTAAAAAGATCTTAGAATTTTATTTTCTTAGTATATTAATTTAGAAACTTACTTTTATATAAAATAATGAATTTAAAATATTTTTATACTTAATTTTCTATTTTATACTTAATTTTTTAATTTTCTATTTCATACTTTCTAGTTTATATTTAATTGCATTACATAGTTATACTTTATTTTCTATCATATACTTTATTTTCTATTTTCTATTTTTTTAAGTGATGAAAGATATAATTATTTTCTCTTTTAATCTTTTATTATCTCACATGACTAATATCTTCAATTTTTTTTTGTCTTTTGTTAAAACTCTATTTATTATAAATATTACCTTAAACAAATATACAATATCTTAAAAAAACAAAAAATCCTTAAAATAGAACCCTTTCCATTTAATATCTCTCAACTCCCTTTACCACTCAATGCAAAATCCCCACTGACATCAGGAAATCTTGAAAGTCTGGTCCCTATTTACAAAGAAATATTTGTTATTCAACATTTTTATACAAGTTTTTAGCTAGGCTGTCCATAACAAGACAAGATAAAGGAACAAACAACAGTTTATATTAGACATAATGTCATTCACTGCTCTAATGTTATTTATCATATGCCACGCAAGCTGCAGTATGATTTTTCTTATTCTTCTGCTCCTTTGTTTGCTACACTTCCCGCTTTTTTGTAGGATCTGTCGGTCCTCTACTTCTCTTTTCAACACTTTCTTCAAACCTGATAATAAATAATGCAATTTGAACCCTATCAACAAAAAAGCTAAGGCAACAGTAAAAAACATAAGACATATCGAGATCCAAAGCTTCTTAGGATTTTTTATAGTTCCACTGAGTATCTTCAAAACAAAAGCCAATTATAGTGGCACAAAAAATCACTAATTTGTTTTATGCAATGAAAATTTGTTAATTCAAAAGATCCAAAATATGATATATTATAAGAAAGAAAATATTTCCTATTCTTAAATAAGAAAAAACACATTATTAGTTCCAGCTATAGAAATCTTATATTTATAATTTAGACAGAAAAGATGAATGAGAATTTGTTTCCAGCAAATATCTTGAAACACACAAAGCTTCATTCATAGAGTACTACTTTAATAAAAATTGAAATGGAAGGTGATTAGACTTTTGTAGAGATTGGGATGCATTGACGTACTCTCTAGAAATACTAAGGGTTTCAGTTTTGCAAGCTTGATAAAACAAAAATTTATTTATCTCATTTATGAGATTTTATGGTACAAATGAGTTTAGAAGTGATAAGTTTCTAACTATAAACTGAAATGAAAAAGTACAAATTTTACACAGTTTTATTCAGAGAATTTGCATTATGGTTACGTCTAAAAATTGAGAATGAGGAGGGGCGAATGCAAATTGAGAAAGTAGAGATGCACATAAGAGAATGAAGTCGTGCCTTAGGAAGAGTGAGGAGTCACATATATGGAAGGAATAATTTACAATGCAATACATAATTTCAAATGTAAAAAAAATACAGTAAACAATAACTATATAAAGATGCATAGTATCCAAAGCAAAAATATAATCTAACCCATTTACCAAGAAAAGGCTAAATAAAATCGAAGTCTCTAATATCCAAGATACGACACACGAAGAATAAAATCGCAACATATATGAAAACAGAAGTCTTGGAAAGTATTCATCAAATTCCATATATGTAAGGTATATTCTAACTATAATACATATGCATCAAAACCCAAACATAATGCATGATAATCAAAAGTAAAATCAATAACCGACAATTACGAAGCATTGAATGCTACTTAAAACATTGAACACATATCCAAAAGTATGATTTGTGAAATAAGATCCCTGACTAAAGTTAGAACTCACCAAATATTGCAACCATCGAAATAAATAAAAACAAAGTAATTGATATTGAATGAGTGGTGCAGGAAATAAAAATACAGTATCTATTAAAGATATAGGGCATTCAAATTGAATTTGAAATATCCAATACAAAATGCATGCAGGAGATAAATTGGCAATTACAAGGTATTGGAATACAATGTTTCGAATCTTAATCATAAACAAACCTTTGAGATGAAAATCAAATATACTTAACATTGAAATTTAAACACAAGATTAAGTTGGATGTAATGCTCCACAAAAGGGTCCAGCCATATATTATGGGATTGAAATTTGAAATGCAGAACAAAACATGTCTACTGAAGAGCGAGGAAGGCTGCAAGGTGAAGGACAGGTCAGATAAACTGAATGTAAAGAAAGGTGTAGAAGACAAAAATCCAGAGCAGTTATCTATCACGAAGGAGTAATATATATATATATATAGCTTACATGTATAAAGCTTTTCTCAAATTTATAGTTGTGCGCCAAATGAAAACAAAAGCAAACCAAAGGAAAGTGAAAGAAATCAAAACATAGCTTTCCAAAATCACAGAAAAGCACAACTAAGTTATGCATCTAACAATCAATCTTTGCTAGTTGAAGTGTTTTCAAACTCTCTTATGGTATTATAAAATGCTCTAACTTCACGGCAAACATATACGTCAAATCATAAATGATTTACCATATGAAACTCAAAGTCTGATTTGGAGAAGCTTCAACCGATCATACTATTGAAATTAAGTTTCTTTAAATCTTAGAGATAAAACATAAAAATGAGGAAAAACTATATATATAGCATATTAATCAAACTTACGAATCTCTTCCACCTGTAGTAATTCAGCACCAGCCCTCCATAAGAAATGCTCTCATTCTCCGCATTACCGAGACCACTCTGTAATTGCAAGTCTAGTCTAATTCCATCTGTTTGAGAGCTGAAATATATAACTTTACTTCTATTAGAGGCATTACACTGGCACCGACAATTTTTGAAATGGTTCCCATGCAAATTAATTTAGACATAAACTCATTGGTCTCTTCATCTTCCATTACCGCACATTCATTTTCTTGGCATGAGAATGTAACACATGAACCAACAACCGCTTCCTCTTTCTGGCATCCACTCCACTGTTTTGCAGGCACATTCATTTTCTTAGCATTAGTATATGTTACACTATTCAGACCACCACTGCCAGCACAACACACAGGCATGCACCCGTCAATTTTTTTAAAAAGCCAAAAATGTTAACAAAGATTTGGCTTCCATTGTAGATCACCTCTCGGTGAATTAAGATATCAATCATCAACTTTTTTGCAAATGCATTCAAGTATATATATCTATGAGTTATATGTTCATTCTATTGTCTCCTCTCTGATGCAATTTAAATAGTGGAATCCTTTATGCATGCCAGAGGGTTATGTAAGTTGTCTTTCATTAAAAGATATATTTAAATTAGCTATATGAGTTTCATAGACATATTAGTTTAGGAAAATAATAAAATCATAAAACTTACACATGATCAAATTCATATTTTTGGGAAACTATATTTTGTTGGCTTCCATTAAGGAATTTGGGAATTTTATCAATTTAGTAAAATTAGGGTTATATTGTAGATAGATTTAAAGGTTTTAAATTAAAGTCATGAAACAAGTAGTTTTTATTTAAATATTTTGGACTGTGATGGATATTTTGTCTAACGATATTAGGTTATAGTCGTTAATTATTCTATAAACATATTTAGTCAACACCTTAGTGTTAATATTGGGTTGTTTACATAAGCGTGTTTAGTAGTCTTCCAAAAGGAATTATATTAAGCTTTTTCGTAAATAAATGATATAAATTTACTTTAGAGATAAATACTCACTCCTTGCAAACAATTATTGAACTAGTCATCAACCTAATTTAAGTATAATCAATACATGTATATGTATGTAAAAGTAAAAGAAAGCATATTTAAGTGGATGTTTCTTATGTTTTCTTAAACAACATAACTTTAAGTATTCTAAATGCATGTATATGATAGTAAACATAAAATACTTACACATTTACATATAATCATATTCATCTAATATATTGATATGCCTTAAATTTAATTGAACAAACTTGAGAATACTTATAGTTAAATATAATTACCTAATGAATTATTTGCATGTTCTTATATTGATGAAATTATCTATATTTTCTTGACTATCATATTGTTATTATAGTTATTCATTAAATGTATTGTTTAGATATTCATGGAAATTGCATGTTAAGTTTTTTAATTGATAGTCAGAGGTCTTGCATGGTTAATGGATGAATTTCTTAGTTAATTATTTGATTATTATTAGATAGAAAACAACAATTCAGATTTTATTATATATATATATATATATATAGTCATATATGTATACGTTTATATGAATATAATGTATGGTTAATTAGGGAATTTATGCTGAACTTAGTTATTTAAAATATTTTGCCTCTACTTTTGATCTGTAAATGGAAGGATTTGTTTAAAAGGATTGAATTTGACTGTCTTTTAATGATTTTGAAAGAGGAAAAAATAGGTTTTACAGGGACCTGAAACCACAAAGTTTACAAACTGAAGATAAGATTGTTAGAGCCACCAAAAGGAGAAAGGCTATTAAAACAACAACAAGATAAGTCCACAGCCACCAAGAAAGCCAGCGAAGGCCACAAAATAAAAAAAACTAGACAAAAAGCCAACAACAACTAAATTTGGGCCTTTAATAAATCCAGATTCTCAGCTTCCAACTCATTCATATCCTGAACCCCCCTCTTTAAAATCTGAACCATCTGGTTAGTAGGAAGTGCTTTCCTTTTAAGGTTGGCAAGGGTTTTGATCCAGGTAAATCCAGGAAACTTGAAAATTTCATAGTCTCAAAATCTCATGAAAAAAACATCATCACACAAAGCTCGTTGACATGGTCCTGACACAACTTGAACGGGTTCAAAAGGAGTTCGTATGCAAAAGTTATGCACAGTTAAAGGTCTGATCAAACAAGCAAATTAGGCATTCAAAAAAGGAAAAAAAGATCACCTTGAAATGAGGCAAAAATGATGGCAAGTTGTAGTGCTCATCTTGTTGATTCCAAAACTATACTCGGTTTCAAAAACGGAGCTCGTATATGAAAGTTACAGCTAGTCAAAGGTTGGTCAAAAATTTGACTCTAGTTGACTTTGATGACATCAGCATGGTGATGTGGTAGATGGTGATCTGGCAAGAGTATATGACATGGCATAAATATGGATTAAACCATATTTGTTAAAGAAAAAATATATGGTGTAAAAATTAAAAGAAAAAAAAAAGAGAGGATTTGGTGGGATTTTATCCCTTAAAATCCTCTTGCCTTGCCCATAAAACAAGGAGAATGAAAAAATCCCATAAAGTCATATTTCAATAATATAACCCCTAAATTATAACCAAAACCCTTTTTATTAGTAAAAGCCCAATAAAATGAAGATTTAAAGGGGCTATTTAAAAGGCTTTTAGAATATTTTTAAAGATTTTTGGAGGATTTTAAGGGATTTATTATCCTTAACAAATTTAAAACACAATAATAACAAATTAAATCTCTTATAATCCCTAATTTATAGTTTGACATCTTTTTAGCCCGAAAACATGATAAATTAAGGGCTGAATAAAATATTAAAAAGATTGTCATAAATTTTTAAAGGGATTTTAAAAGGGCCTTTTAATATTATTTTGTAAGCCCGAAATTATAAGGGCCATTTATTTAAACGGGTGTATTATTTTTAGGGGATTTATTGTTGTAATTGGGGATTTTGAAAGATTTACATATGTAAATAGGAGATATGGGTATATTTGCAAAATAATATGGTTTTAGCCCATATTAGCAAATAAATTGGTATATAAAGGGGTGTGCTTTGGCTTGTAGGAAGCAAGTCTACTTGGAGAAATAATTCCAATGTGAGAATTTTGGAGGATAAGAATTACAAGGTGTTATTATACACCAAAAATTGTAATAGTGAGAGAGATTGTGAGGAATTTTATGCAAGTTCTTGAAGCTTGATATTGTAAGAAGGCATTTTTAAGTGCTTGGCAATATTAATGAAAGCGGTCCAACATTGAGAAGCGGACCCGAAGACATAGTCCTTTGAAGGACGAACTCTGTTATCAACCTGCGCATGATCTTTCTATCTCTCGTCTCATTCTTCTTCTATCTCTTGTCTTATTTCATTTCAGTTTATTTTTCAATTTAGTATTTGATTTCTAATTACAACATTTTAGTAATTAGTAATTTCATTAATTTATGTAAAAGTGGACTCAACGGTTAAACAATAGTCGCGCAATTTTGTTGGATCGGGAATAATTGTAATTAAGGTTAAATACATTTGAATTGTAAACCTCTAATTACAGATCAAATTGGTATCAAAGCCCGTTTTGTAGGAAATTGCATAAGTGAATGCTAACCAGGTTGAAATTGAAGCAAGGAGGAGGTGCACTTACTGAGTTCAATCCTTAGATCAGAAAATGAAGGAATTTTCCACGAGCAGAGATGACAACTGAACAAAGTCCTATAGAGCTTGATGAGAAAACTTTCCAAAAAGCATTTCTCGAAATGAAGGCTATGGTGGAAGTTCTTTTCCAAGAAAGGAAAGAGCGACAGAGGAAAAAGGAAAGTAAGGCTAGAAAGAAGGAGGAAGCTGAATCCTCATTGAAAGAAGAAAAAGGTAAAGGAGTAGGAGGTGGTGGTGACCCTCCTGAACCTCCATCCCCATCTTCCTCATCTTCTTCATCTTCATCTTCTTCTTCTTCGTCTAACTCTTCCAAAAAGAAACAACCTGTGAAATCTGAAGTTAATTCACCTTTGTTGAAACTTGATGTTAAATTTGATTTGCCAATGTATAATGGAGAACTAGATGCAGAAAAACTTGATAATTGGATAAAAAAAATTGAGGCTTATTGTAGAATTCAGAAATTTACTGAGGATTCTCAAAAAATTCAATTAGCTAATCTTCGCCTAGGAGGCACAACCTTAATTTGGTGGGAGAGTAGAAAACATGAAGGTCTAAGTCGTTATGGAAAAAATATTTCTTCTTGGTTTGAGTTTATAGCTACACTTAAGAAATAATTTTATCCATTAGGGCATATGCAAAAAGCAGTAATGAACTGGCAATCATTAAGACAAGAGAAAGGACAAAGTGTGCAAGAATATACACAGGAGTTTAGGAAGAGTGCTTTAATTTTGGGAATTCCTTTATACACACAAGAAACTTCGTTAAAATATATAGGTGGATTACATGAAAGTTTGAGACATACAATACTTATGTTTAATCCAACTAACATTGATGAAGTTAGTGTGCAAGTTATCCATTTGGAAACAAGCTCAAGGAATAGCCATGACAATCTGTTGATGGACTCAAGTAAGCACAAATGGAGCAAGAAAGGGAAGGAGAAAATGCAGCGGACAACTACTGTAAAGAAAGAGGACAAGAAGCCTTATTGCTCACATTGCAAGAAGAAAGGGCACAAAGATGTAAGTGTTGGAAATTGCATCCTGATTAGAAACTGAAATGGTTCAAGGATCGAAAGGATAAGCAAAAGACCACAACTATCGTGCACGATCTCAGATCTAGTTCCAATGATGAAACCAAGATCTCAGTTGTGGGTATCAAAGGTAATATTCCTTTTGTCAGTACTAGTTCCTATGCTTCTTCATCAAAGTGTAATGAAGTAGCTGTTGAAAGTAAGAGGAATGAATTGTTTCATATAAGGGCTATTGCTAAACAAACTAAGATTGATACACTAATAGATTGTGGGTCACAAGTTAATCTTATCTCATAACAAGTTGTTAAGCAATTGGGATTAAAAACAACTCCTCATCCTAGACCCCATCCATTGGGTTGGGTGCATGATAATGCTCGGCTACATGTGTGAAATCAGTGTAAACTCCAATTTGGAATCACATCCAAGTTCATAGATGAGGTAGAGCTAGATGTAATTCTGCTTGACATCTGTGGGATGGTTCTAGGTAGTCCTTACTTGTATGATAGAAAGGCTATTTTCTATAGGGAACATAATAAGTATCATTTGTTTAAGGATGGAATTGAATATATTGTAAAAGCTCATCACATGAAGAATGAAAGATCTGTTGTAAATACAGGGCATATGAAAATGATTGTAAATGCAAGAAATGCTTTAACTCTCATGTCTGTAACAACTAGTGATACTAAGCATGAAGATGATAGGGTGTCACAGACAATACAGTGTGATGATCAATTGCAAGTAGAATCAGGCCTTTAGCCAGAGGTGGTAAAAGAGGGTTTGAATGTTTCATTTTCTAACAATGTTCCTATTCAGGAGATCCAAAATGTTGATACTATTTCCTTCACATCAGTGTATTTAGTATTGTTGCTTGTTATTCTGCTAGTTATTTCTATGTGGATGATGAATGTGACTGTGAATATTGATGAACATGCAGTTGATTGTATCAACAAAGATATCTCATATCTTCTTTGTGTTTGTGATGGGTCAAATGTTCAAAATTTTAGTAGGAAGGACATATGATACTGGGCAAGTGGGGCGACATTGCCCTAGCTCAAATTATACATAAAATAGACCTTTTGGAGGTCCAAAAGCTTCTCAATGGGGAGGAATGATCCAGGTAGATCCAAGAAACTTGAAAATTTCATAGTCTCAAAATCTCATGAAACCAACATCATCACACAAAACTCGCCGACACGATCCTGGTGCAACTTGAACGGGCTCAAAAGGAGTCTGTATGCAAAAGTTATGCGCAGTCAAAGGTCTAGTCAAACAGGCGAATCAGACATTCAAAAATGAAAAAAATTGATCATCTCAAAATGAGGCAAAAATGATGCCAAGTTGTAGTGCTCGTCATGCTGATTCCAGAACTATATTCGGTTTCAAAAATGGAGCTCGTATGTGAAAGTTACGACTGGTCAAAGGTTGGTCAAAAATTTGACTCTAGTTGACTTTGATGACATCAGCATGGTGATGTGGCAGGTGGTGACGTGGCAAGAGTATATGACATGGCATAAATATGGATTAAACCATATTTGTTAAAGAAAAAATATATGGTTTAAAAATTAAAAGAAAAAAAAAAAAGAGAGGATTTGGTGGGATTTTATCCCTTAAAATCCTCTTGCCTTGCCCATAAAACAAGGAGAGGAAAAAATCTCGTAAACTCATATTTCAATAATATAACCCCTAAATTATAACCAAAACCCTTTTTATTAGTAAAAGCCCAATAAAATGAAGATTTAAAGGGGCTATTTAAAAGGCTTTTAGAATATTTTTAAAGATTTTTGGAGGATTTTAAGGGATTTATTATCCTTAACAAATTTAAAACACAATAATAACAAATTAAATCTCTTATAATCCCTAATTTATAGTTTGACATCTTTTTAGCCCAGAAACATGATAAATTAAGGGCTGAATAAAATATTAAAAAGATTGTCATAAATTTTTAAAGGGATTTTAAAAGGGCCTTTTAATATTATTTTGTAAGCCCGAAATTATAAGGGCCATTTATTTAAACGGGTGTATTATTTTTAGGGGATTTATTGTTGTAATTGGGGATTTTGAAAGATTTACATATGTAAATAGGAGATATGGGTATATTTGCAAAATAATATGGTTTTAGCCCATATTAGCAAATAAATTGGTATATAAAGGGGTGTGCTTTGGCTTGTAGGAAGCAAGTCTACTTGGAGAAATAATTCCACTGTGAGAATTTTGGAGGAGAAGAATTACAAGGTGTTATTATACACCAAAAATTGTAATAGTGAGAGAGATTATGAGGAATTTTATGCAAGTTCTTGAAGCTTGATATTGTAAGAAGGCATTTTTAGGTGCTTGGAAATATTAATGAAAGTGGTCCAACATTAAGAAGCGGACTTGGAGACGTAGTCCTTTGAAGGATGAACTCCGTTATCAACCTGTGTTTGATCTTTCTATCTTCCGTCTCATTCTTCTTCTATCTCCTGTCTTACATTCTCTCTAATTTATTTTTTAGTATTTTTCAATTCGCTATTTGAGTTCTAATTACAACATTTCAGTAATTAGTTATATAAATGTGAACTTATTTCGTAATTTCAACGGTTAAACAACATAGTCACTCAATTCTGTTGTGATCGGGGAAAACTATAATTAAGATTAATTTGCAAGTTAATTTGTAAACCTCTAATTACAAATCAATGGACCACTTCAAAAAATATGAATGGAAAAATTTCCCTACAAGTTGAATCTTCCTCCATTCGCTAAGATGCATGCAATTTTCTATGTCTCGTGTCTAAAGGTCATTGGCCAACATGTTCTTATTATGTTTGCACTTTCTGAAATAAATGAAAAAAATCTATTAGCTCAATCCAAAGTATATTTTGGACCAAAAAGTATGCCCACTCTATAATCACATCATTACAAGGGTTTTGGTTTAGTGGAATGAATTGATACTAAAATATGCCACTAGGAGACCTCTCTACCAACCTCAAAAATAGCTTCCCCAATTCAAGCCTTGATGACATGGATTTTTTATGGGGACATCGGAGTAAAGGAGGCATTTTGAGACCCTCACATCCTAACTATTTTAAGTAGTGCAATAATCATAGTATAATTATTTAAGTAATATTACATTGTGTCAATTTATCCCATATAGGTTGTACCTCGTAAGTCACTCTTTGTGAGAACTTTATATTGATGTTATAAAACAAATATCATCTTGGAATCATGTTTTATAATAAAAAATTGCACTCAAAGAGGTTGCTTCATCAAAGGGGTCCATGATTCTTGTTATCAATATAAGTATTTTTGAAACTATTTTTGAACATTGTATTCTTTTACATGTGATTGTTTTATTTGTTAATATTTTGCTAGAGAGATTCAAACAATAATTAATTTTACCTAAAAAGTGAATTTTGGTATACCTATGATTATAGCTTAAATTGATTCAGTATAACCTACTTTGAATATAATGTGTGGCATTTGATGTGTTTCAACTATATATTGAAAGAAATTTTTTAGTCATAGTAAGCTATTTTCACATAACCCCATGAGAGAGAAATATGAAAGAAAGAATTTAGAATCCACAATTTGAAAGAATAGATAAACTTACCATCAAGATGGTACAAGATGTACCTTGAGAAAACCCTCACGAGGGAAAAACCTAGTCTCCAAAAGTACTTGCACACTCAATTTATCATCGCACACTCATATATTACAATACAATTATAGAGTCTCCTTGCAAGTTTTTTGAAATATTAAACTCTCCACTTGCACTCCATGTGAACAAGAAAATGAGAATTATATAACTACTTATACCAATCCATGCTTATTTTCATCACATATGCAACTTACAAGAGATGTTTAATCAATCTTAACCAACACGCCAAAAGTTATGATAGTGAAATAGCCAACCTCAACAACCATGTGCATGTTTCTATAAAAATAATTTTGCACAAAACCACCAAATGGTATTACATAAAACATGTGTCTAATACCATGAGCTTACAAAATAATATCCCCATCGTTTACTTGTTGGTATTAAGTTTTCAAATATTAAATATTTGTTGATGTGCAACTCACATTAAATATTTATCTTGATGTTACATATAACATACAAAGAGTCCCCAAGAATATCTAACCTATGTGATGCATGCATACCTAGATCCCTTAAGTGCACTACAAATAATATTAATTTTGTATTATGCAAGATGAAAAATACACATTTTTCCAACATTCTCTTGCCTATTGTAAATATTACATAAGGGGTCAAAGGTAAATTCAAACATCAAGAGAACAATCCCTATATCCAACATGTACCATCTAAACATCAAAGTGCTACATGTGTTCCCTCAAGTTACGTACAACAATAACCATGGTGACCACCATCTCAAACATGAAACCTCTCATCATCCTTCATGTCAATACACAAAAGACAATATCCAATCCAAAGAGATGCCACACTATCACATAGAAGAATAATTATTACATCAAACTAATATCCAAAAATAAGCACTAAATCCAACAATAATAAATAGGCCTAAGTAGCTACTAATAAATAATCACTATAGTTGGAATAGAAACCACAACTATATGCTAACACATCTAACTAACCATATCTCAAAACTAAGGTATACTCATGTTATAATAGGTAAACCTTATGCCATAAAATTATCTAACCCAATCTACAATCACAAGTCCATGTATACGCACTATCCTACATAAATAATTTCTCTAGGGTATAAACCATATATATATGATAAAAAACCTCAAGACCCTCAACAAAGGACAAATATACAACCTAAGACTTACATTGCATGGATAATGTTAAATTTGAAAGTGATCGAGGCACTAAAAGATCCATTGAGCATACTCACATAGAAGGTGTAGCCAATATCATGTAGCACCAAGAAACATCCATAATAATACACAAAACATGCAAACACAACCGTTGCAACACAACTTTCATCACTCCAATCTCTATGACTCTCCTAAGTTTTCTACACAAAAAATGAAAAATATTAAAGGGCCTCTATGTTACTAAAAAACAATGAATTACAATAATTGGTGTCACTAAAATATGCACCCTTAGTGAGTGTAGAACTTAGCTACCTTATGAAGCATGGGAATTTTTCAGGTTTGTGGGTCATCAATGGTGGAAAAGAACCTCCAGAGAGGGCTAGTTCCCTTGGTACTCACATGTCCTAACTTAAACTACTATTTATACTAATGAAAAGGGGTAGAAATATGGCATGAAATGAATCTAATTATGAGGGTAATGCACCAAAATGTTGAATACTAAGTCTTTAAACTAGTTTGCATACAATAATTCAAGAAAAGCTGGTTTTTATGTCACACAACCTTACTATCCTACCTTATGATTTAAGCTATTTGTTAAAATATGACCTATATTTATTGTTTTAGGAGGAAAAATGAAGGTTTCCATAGTTGTATGAGCTCATATAAGTGTCTTTTAACTAGTAACCATCATATAAAGAATAAGCTATAGGTTTTGCAAGTGTTTTAAGCATGCATAATTTAGAGATTTTGATATATAAACATAGGAAAAATGCATGAAAACAATCAACACATAGCATAACCAACACAATGAAGGTGAAATATTATCTTTTTATTGATAAAGATGCCTTCAGTATCACACATAGTCTAAAAATGATGTGATTTTTTATTTGATATGCTTACAAAGTATATTTCTTAGTGTTGTAACTGAGAAAACTGACTTACAATGCTTTTCTTTGTTGCTTCTAGAGCTCAAAAACAAGAAATAACTAACTCAAAAAAGAAGCCTAAGGGTCTTATATCTCATCCCAAGCATAGGAGGGCATATAGGGACTAACTTTCACTAAGTTACAAGGCTTGAAAATAGGGTAACCTACTTTGCATGCCCAAGAAGTTTTTTTGTTTGACTTGGTCTCTTCAAGCTCCTTGAAATGTGCTCTAGCTAGTGATGAGGCTCCTAGATCCTTGGAAGGTGTTTGAACTACTCGTAGATGCTTGCAAATTTCCCTTAGGAAGCTCAAATTGCTCATTAATGCTCCCATCGCCACCAAACTGCCTCGACTTCTCCATAATTGCATATAAAGACTATCAAACTGTTCAACTTCCCTCATGAATGCCTAAACTTCCTTCTTCCATGATGAAAGGGCATGTGAGAAAGTCTTGAGATAGTCAAAAAATTTCTTACGTCATGGGAATCCTTCAAGGGTAGTTTTCTACCACTTGGCATCATCACAAAACTCTCCATGCCCTTGCATTTTCCTCCTATACCTATATATTTACTTAAATCTCACCATTTTGCATTATATAATGTCATTCCAACTTGCATATTGCTCTTTTTGACCAACACTTGTTTGGTTATTAGAAGACTATCACTCTGTCACTATACAGGTATTTTTAGACTATCTTGCTTGAAGATCCCTAACTTTTTATTTACAAAATACAAACTGATATATAATGACTTTGATTTACAACTTTCATGGGCTATCCATCCTGGACTTGTAGAAAATCATATAAGTTTCCTTGTAACACTATCACTTCTTTGCCATTGTTACATGAAGTTCATTTCCATATCAATGGCATCTACTTGTTTTTGAA
The DNA here is from genome assembly GCA_007258455.2 of Sequoia sempervirens. Classification (NCBI taxonomy): domain Eukaryota; kingdom Viridiplantae; phylum Streptophyta; class Pinopsida; order Cupressales; family Cupressaceae; genus Sequoia; species Sequoia sempervirens. The sequence goes on from VDFB02351102.1 coordinate 24,852, forward strand.
GGTATGTCTACTACTCGTGTTCTCTTTAAGCTTTTGTAGATTCATATACACTATCATTAATGTTTTGATTCCTCATTGATTTGTGCATGATTGTTATATATATCTTAGTAGTAACTTCTTGATGCCATGACTATTACCCATCATTGTAACTATATTTCTGATTGTTTCACCTCAAATCTCTTGCCATAGTCATTGTCATCCATTAGTGATACTATCCTTTGAAAGAAAATTCCTCTGTTTCTTTTAGGACCGTTGAAGGCACCTTTTCTTATTAGACCTCTTTACAAGCTCATTGTCATGAAATGCCTTGAAAATAGGCATATGATATGATGACACTCTTATGATGTAATGAATATCCTATGGAAAACAACCTAAAAATCCTTTTAAGGTACCCCTTATCACTTGAAATAATTGTCATCTACAGTTGTCTATCATTCTCTATGCACAGGACTATCCTTTTCCAGATGATTGTCACTAGCAACTCACCCTTTAAACCTCTGCCTAATATCAATCCATAGGTCACAAGATGTTGCCTCATGCCTAGAAAAGCTTCTACACCCTACCCTAGTCAAATAACCTATCCTTTAGGAACCTTCCAAAACAATCTCAAGACCACCAAATCGACTACCAACCATTACCATCAATGCTTGCAAATCTACTTTCACTATGAAATAGTGCATGCTCAACAGTTGCAGTATAGGATCTCATCAATCAATATATTCTAAAGACTTGAGCTTTCCAAAATTATCAAGGTTTCCCTCTTCAATCTTCTTTGTCTTGGAAAAATCTTTACCAATAACAGATAACTCATTGCCAACTAAATCAACTTTGGGTATCCTCCACACCTTGGAAACCCTTGATAGGTTTCTTTTCCTTCTTTGCATGGCCTTCACAATGCATGTTTACTTGGATAACAATTAGGGAAGGTCTACACTTCCAAAGGTAAAAATCCTTAGGACTATGAGGTGCTTATCTTCTACCACTGTTGTAATGTCCCTTTTCTTGAATTTTCTAAAAATAGAAAATTAACTAATTTTAGTAAGTTAGGTTTCCAAAAATAGCAAGTCAGGTCCTACAGCGGAACCGAGAAAGTTTTTTTTCTCAAGGTGAATTAATTAAGATAATTTTGGAGGTTAATTATTAAAGTTTTATGAAATATTTAATTGAGCCAAGTTGGGCGTGGCTTTTTGGAAAAAAGGCAAAATGGATTTTTATTGGCTTGTAAAGTGGTGCAGGAAATGAAAATATTTTATTATTTCCCCTGAGTGCATTTGATTTTTTCTTTTAAAATTGACAGTGGGAGTTACTTTGCATGCAAGCATCTTTCCTAGAGCTTTGGGATTTGGGTGCTCAAGTTGGTGGTTATAGATTTTTGGTGTATTTATTATTGTATGTTGCTTTTTGGAGGCATTCTTGCATATTTTCATTCACTGTTTTTTGTATTCTTTTGAGGATGGGAAACTAAAGAAGAAATAGTCTTCGAGGTTGGTAAACCAAAGAGATTGAGGCTTGAAAGCAATGGTTCTGATAGTCTCCAAGAGTAGTTTCACACATGAATTTCCAATGTGTTGAACAATTGAATTTTATTTTAGTATTTTATATTTGTTTGTAGGTGGAAGTGTGATATTTTGGGTTTGAGTGATTTATTTGTTGCGGATGTTAATGGAAGATTTGTGGACGTAGGTTTGTTGATATTTCATGGTATTTTCTGATATTTTGTCATAATAAACCTTGGTGTGGAGTTTAGAGAGTTTCATTGCAAGTTGGATTTGGTTTAGTATGTGTTTGGGCTTCATATTTGCTCTTTGTTTTGAGCATAGTTGCAAAAGATGTATATTACTGTTAGAAACTATATGAGACAACAATAATAATGTATTCCCATATAAAAAATCAGTAAAATACATTCTCTTTTGGTTGCATCAAGTTTCTGATTATTTAATGGTATTTTTGAAGCAATTATTTGAATACTTGATTTCTTGGTTTGATCATATTTGCAATCCTGATATAGTTAATTGGAGAAGTATTAAATCTGATATAATTTACAGCAAGTGACATTACAACTATCACAAATTCTTCATAACCTTACTCATGCTAAGATTATAACTATCAAGCCTCTATTCTCTAAAATACTTTCAAGGTTTGAAGGGAACCTCTCCATACACTGCCCTAAATGACTATCATTTGTCTATCATTTTGAACGTAGGATTGCCCATCTCTTAGTCATTCATTTAGATATTGCTATCTTATTTCCTTCAATTGACTTACCACACACTTTGACTATCACTTTGTGTCTTTGTCTCAGAATATCTTCCAAGGGACTACCCTTTGGATCCTTGCTCTATCACTTATATGGTTATGACTATCCTTTTGTGGTATGGAGAACATCTAGTTTTTGATATACATCAAATTGTCCATTTCATGCCCTATGAAACTTCCCTTGATAGTCTTGAAACTTCATCTTAAAGGAAATAGTATCCTTTGTACCTTATGCATGGACATCATTCATTGATTTCCTATACCTATAATCTACATTTTTCTTGTACTTTTTGATGTCAACCAACAATGGTGTTGTCCCTTTCCTCACTGTAACAGACTATAGGATTGTGCTCCATCACTTTAAGTATTATCCTCTAGAAATATCACTATTCGCAAGGGTTTTTCCATGCCTTCATCCCTTTATCATTGTCTTACCCTTGCATATCAATTAACTCTAGGGTTTCTTGAATAAGAAATGCTCCCCTATATCTAGCTCAATGACTCTTGAATCCACCCCTATCCATTGGCAACTTGATTGTCTTGAAAACCTTCACTTCTTGCTCTTGACTATGAGGTTGTATTGCCATACTAGTGGCCTCCATCATATTAGAAACTTGTCCATTACTAAACTGAGTGGATTTTTCCTTTATGTTTGATATTGACCTGTAACAAATTCATAAGACTGTCTCTTATTTCCATCTAACATACCTCTCATCTAACTACCCTTTAAAACTTCCCTTGACATTTCTCATGCATACTAAGTTGTTTTCTATCAACTATAGCTCTTCATCTACACACTATCAACCTATGAACTTAATGTTTTCCTCATTTTCTTGTTTATTCATGCCTATTGTTTGTCATGACTATGCACAGTTATCAAGTAATTAGGATACTTACCTTAGATCACAGGTCCCTTCTTTCAATTATATTGACAATATCAAAAAGGTATTGTCATGCATGTACCTTCATGATTTACTTCCACTGGTAAAATGGGTCATATTTGATTATAACATGAAAACATGCAAAACTCTTAATCATGGTCATTACCCTTATTATCCCAATACTATGTAACAATGAAGGATTTCAATCTGTGGCATACCTTTTTTTCATTGTCACCACCTTCTCAACTATCGATCAATAATTGTTAGGAATAGGATGCCATTTAATTGCAATCCTAAACATATTTCGTGTATCTCCTGAGTCCTTGGAAAGTGTTCCCCAACACTAGAATTAGAAAGAGATTAAATTCAAATGAAATAAACATGTTAATTGAAATTTTTAATGAATTCTAAATGATAGGAATATGTGGGGATGCCCATGAAGAGATCCTATAAAATAGGAGCACATGGGGCACCCACATGGAAGGTGGAACTCACCTTGAGTTAAGTTAACTGTTTGGAGAAAAAGACAACACTTCAATAATGCATGTAAAGATCCTAGAAGTTAGGGATTGATGTTTACATGCATGTAGTTCAGTTCAGTTCAGTTCAATTTAGTTATGGTTTAGTTATCTTCAGTTGCATGTAGTTAGTTTCAGTTGAATGCTAGTTGACTTCAGTTGACTCGGAATGCATGACTAATGACTTGAGTTGTATGAAAGATAACATGTGATACATTTAGTTAAGAGGGAATGATCAATCATGCATGATATTTGCATGAATGGTGGAGAGATATGTTTTAGCTAACAGAGATTGACTTGGACCCACCTTGAGAACCCAAGTTGGCATCTTGGAGTTAACATTTTTGCATGATAAGATATTTTATAAGGCTGAGTTAAGTGGGTCCATTCTTGGGCACCAACTTTGAGGATAATCTTAGAAGATATCTTTAGAATCAAGGTTGAGTTATGACTTTAGTTTGGGATGCCCAAATGGATGAAGCACTTGTTTTGACATTGTTCTTCATAGTAGAACTCTACTTGCAAAGAATAGGTGTGGGTTTTGTGAGATAAGCATTGTGCTTTGTAATTATAAACTCTTTGGAATTGGAGTTTACAAGGCTCATTATTTTATATATATTGTAGCAAGAGATTTTATTAGATTTTATTGCAGGTTGTGAAGAAGAATTGTTGAAGGAAAAAGAAGCATCTCAAGCAAGGATTGAAATTATCGTAATCTTATTATGAGATTAAATAATACATTGATTCTTGGTGGAGTTTTTTCCTAAAAGGGTTTCTCCATGGTATATGCTGTGTAACTTCTATCTTCTAGTCTTATTCTTCTACAATCTTCTGTCTACTTCTACAAATGGTAAAATTAATCTAAACATATAATCATACACAAAGAAATTGTAACAAATAACACTTAATTAGATCTACAATATAATAGTTTTACAAGTTTTAAAGCTACATAATTACCTCCATTTTCAACAATAATTAGACCATTTAATATCTTCTATAAACTGACATATTCTCCTCAAATCCTTGAAACAAAAAAACTCAAACTCACTCAAGAGCACTAGTATTTCTTTAGACATATTTAAGAATGACACCCCTAGGGTAGGGAGGTTGCAAGTGATCTTGTATATGTCATACATTAATTTAATTTGTGTTGAGAAAAAGACACATTGCAAAATTTTTTAACAAAGTTGGGAGAAACTAAAACATCACAAACCCTACTATTATATCCATTGAACAATCTCTCACTAGAACAAGGAAAAAGGTTCACGAAATCTACTAGGGAGGTGGATAGATTCACATTATTTTTAGAAGAAAAATAGATTTCTTCATAAAACTGCCAGTACCTGAGTTGATATGATTTGGCAAGTGTGATATTCTCATGAGCATACTATCAAACCACTATTTGGTAGGAATCTACTCTCCTCACTGAACCATATTGTCATAACAAAGCTAGAGACATGCATAAACTACCCTTAGCTTTGTAGCAATCTTCCAAAAAATTATACAAGATTTAACAAAGGTATAGTATAGGTCTACAATGCATGAAACCCTCTAAGAAGAATTTACACAAGCTAAAATGGGATACCTTGGTATTGTGAAATGGAGCCACACAAAGATGCAAATTTTCCTTAAAATGTGTCATTACATTTGTTTGGTCTCTACTACATGGTGAAACTTATGCTCAAATTCCTTATCTTCCAAGACTCCTTCAACAATATTATAGAACTCCTTCAATGCCATTACACTTGAACCCTAAAGTCTCTCTTCATACATGGTCAAAGAAACAAAACCAAAACTTTCTCCTTAATTTGGCACCCAAAGACTTAATCCTCTACTTTATTTTCATTTTTCTCAAACTTTTAATCACAAAGCCCTCGCATGGTATCTTAAAACCTTATAACATTTTGACATGGCTTTTATCAAGTGCTTTTACTACAACATAAATGTTAACAATAACAACACATGACCATAAACATAGTGATCAAAATAACTCCACACAAACCTCAACTCTAATTCCAAATGAAAATAAATGCCCATGAAGAATAAAAAGACCAAAGACAAACTACAAATAAAAACATGCAACATGCCCTTCTAGCAACACTTCTAAATATTGAAGTTGTGACAAGTAAAATATCCTTCACAAAACCCCAAAGTGAAAATCCTTATCAAAATTCAACCATATACCAAGATGTAAGCCTCTTGAATCAAATGAAAATAAAATTAAATAATCCATTCCCAAAACTAAGGGAATAAGCCTAAAACCATCCTTTGCACTCCTCAAATAAGCTCTTTTAAAACTAACATCCATAGATCAAGTCTCATCCCCATGATAAAACAAAGTAAAATTAAATCATGTCAAATAATCCTTAAATAAACCCCATAAAACTAGTATCCATAGCTTAAGAATCATTTCCATGAGAAAACAAAACACCAAAAAAGTGCATTTGAAAAATAAGGTCAACAATACCAATCAAACAATTCACCACCGAGAGAACCAAGAGTGATGAATGAGATTGCTCCTTTAGGACACACCAAACTATAATGGATCTCCAAGAACAATAGAGTGGTGAATGAGATTGTTCCTCTAGGACACACCAAATTATAATGACTCTCCAAGAACAATCTCCTCAATCGGCCCATGTTGAATTCATGTCCAACCTAGGTGTAGGATCCTTAGTATTTTATTCAAATATCACCAAAGTAATCATCTCAACACATGATCTCTAAAATCAAGATATCTCCTACCTCATCCAAATCTAAAATAGGTGTACAATTGATCATCTCATGCCAATTGATCTCCAATGCAACATTACAATGAACAAAACCTTACAAGTAAAAAATGATCACACAACTCATCAATCAAATAATCCCAAATTGTAACCAAAGCACCTATATCATGTCAAAAATATAATACATGACCAAGAGTCCACCATAACACAATAAAATTCATCCTATTAACAAGGAAAAAATATCAAAATGACAAATAATAATGAACACCTCAACCAAAGACTCCAAGAGTTCCCCATGGTACCAAGGTCAACATCTCCAAATTTCATGAAGATAACCATCTCCTATCAATAGAACTAAAAATATCAACAAATGAAACACTATCCAATAATTACTCCATGACACTAGAAACTACTATAGAAGATCATTCATCACCAAATGATTAATGCACATCATTGCCAAAGCTTCCATTAAACTATGATACTAAGATACACATGACACCATGATAAACATCTCCAAGATAAATATTATATGTGCCCCCCACACAATCAAATAACTCAACTACAATATTATGAGCTCCCAAAGGGAAAAGTAAAGCCACAATCTCCAAACTAAAAAAGATAAACCACCACCAAAACATCACTACCAAAAACTTCCACTGAGTTGTATAAGCAAGCTGTCAATAAAATCATGGCAACCATTTCCTAACTTAATATTATATGTGACTCCTACATAATCAAAGAGCTCAACTACAATATCAGGAGCTCCCAAAGGGAAAAGTAAACTATAATCTCCACACTAAGAAAACACACCACCATCTACAATCAAGGATCAATCTAACACCACAAACAATATATTTGCATAAACAACCATGTCATGTCAAAGATTCAAGTGTACAAGGATGCATGATGCTATGATCACCATTAGCAATGTACTTGCATCAAACTCTCACCAAGTATCACACATCTAAACTATGTAGTCAACAAGTTTAGGTCCCACAAAAAAAATGTAATAGATAACATATTTTTGTCTCATAATGAAAACCAAACCAAGTGACCAAACTAAGCCACCCAAATAGAATCTGCATCCACACTCAAATATCTATGGGTATAAACAATTCACATCCAAGTTATATATGAAAATTATAAGTATAAACAACCTTTAAAACTACACAAATCATAGATTTCAAATGTAATATTCAAATTCAATCATACATTGGTAACCAAGTCAAATGAGGACAACCAAAGATAAAAATGTAAATTTTTGTGACTCAAACACCAAATCAATACTAGATATGATTTTTCACAAATTCACAAAGTACCACTATAAAAGGAACTAACAAATAGCTCAATCCTTTGATTGCTCGCCTTAGAGAAACAAAATATCAAATGGTACAATGATTCCAATATGCACAAATTGGATTTGTTGAAAAAATTCAAAAACCCTCAAGCAAAATGTGGCAGCAAACTCCTCCAACAAAGGAATGTGATTATCAAATATGACATCTATCAAATATGACATCTATCTAACATTCTTGATACAAGAAAATGGAGAGCAACATGTAGGGGTTTTTGAATTTTCCTGGTGAAGTAGAGGATGGAGGGTCTAATTCTGAAGATGAGGACGATGAGTTTTGGCTGTGGGAGGTCTGGTGGCACTAGCTTACTATTTGGGGTTAGTATGTGGAGATTTTTCAGCTTTTCCACAATTTTTTTGGGGCTTCGGTGGAATGGTTTGCGGGAGTTTCTTTCCATGTTTTGTTTCTTGAATGTGACCAGCTATGGTGTTTTCCTTTTGGTTTCCTTTTTGTTCATTTTGAAGGATCTAGAGATGTTTGTTTTGCTTCTTATGTGGCTTTCTTAGAAAGTTTCATCCCTTTATTATTGTTGAAGCTTCTTGATGTTGTTTGAGACAATGTTGTTCCTCTTCTATTGAAGGAGTCTCATCCTTCTGATGTGGTGTTTGGGCATGGGGTTCGGTGTTCTTCAATGCTCTATGACTTGTAGGTTGTGCAAGGTGTTTGGTGTAGCTCTGGTCTGCGTAGTTACTGCTTGGTGCTTGTCGTTGTTTTGGGTGAGGTTGGTGTCGGGCTAAGTTGGGTCCTCCCATTTTTCCTTGCTCTTGGCTCGATTCTTGCTGATGGGCGCAGTTTTGTGCTTGGTTTGCCATTTTTTGGATGACATGGGCCTTCTGTTCAGGCTGTGTTGTGTGCCTCTCGGTTGGGCCTTGGGGTTTTCATTACCTTGTCTTGTGGTGAACTATTGATACGATTTGGGCCTCTACCTTGCCTTGTGATTGTTGATTGTTTTGTGTTCCCCCTCTCTTTGGGCAAGTTGTGCATAGTGATTGGAGTAGCTCTGGGTTGCAGAGCTTTTGCTTGATTTTTTGCACTGCTTTGAGTGTGTGCTATTGGGTCAGTGTTGATGGTGAGCTAAGCTGGGGCCTTCTCCTTGCTACTAGCTCGTATCCTATTGAAGGGCGTAGCTTTGTGGTTGGCTTGTTGTTTCTGGGTCAACAAGGGTCTTCTGATGAGGTTGTGTCGTGTGCCTCTTAGTCAGGCCTTCGGGTTTTGGTGATCCTATCTTCCGGTGAGCTTTCAATTGGTTTCATTTCCTTGAATTGGCTTGTGTGGCTCCCTTTGTTTTTGTGGGAAGCTCCTGTTCTAGGTTTAGCTATGTTCTCCTATAGTAGAGCTCTGCTCTTCGCTGTTCTTGATGGCTGGGAGCTGGATGGACTTTTTGGGTCTCTTTGGTTGTTGTCCTCTTTCTCTTGTATTGCCTTTATTATCATTGAAGATCATAGAGGAATATTTTCAAATTGTGATATGGACCATTCGGGCGGGAAGGGGAGCAATGGAGGTGGTTTGAAATTTGGGGAAGTTGTTGATGGTGTTTTGGTTTCTGATGTGGACATTGTGCCTTTGTGGTTCGTTGCTAATGATGATGTTGTTTCTTGTCCATTGGGGTTATGGCTGCCTCATTTTGCTGCTAAGGAGTTGATCCTCTCTTTCTCTTGGCAGTTCATTTTCCTTGTGATGGTATCTACTCTTGTGGTTCGGCCAAAGTTTTCTTGGCTTTTGGTTTTGGTGCGGGGTTCAACTATTTTCCTGAGGCTTCTACTACCCTTTGACCTCCCTTGGGTAACTTTTGAGGGTTGTGTGGTGGAGAGTTTTGAGCTTCCTTCATTGTGGTGGTTCTGTATTCTGCCTCAGTTGCATGAGAATTTGTTGATTGGGTTTGCTTCTCCTTGGTGGTCATTTCTACTCCTATTATGGACTTATGTTGGTTGGAGATTCTCCTTTGGTTCTTTCTGTTGGCTTGTGAAAGTTTGTTTTCTCGACTTAGGGATGATGTGCTTCCTTTTTCTTCCTTCTTGTACCAATTGTTTAGGCTACCATGGGGTGAGGTGTTAACCTTTTCTATGGGTTTGTTGGCTTCCTATTGGTTTCTTCAGTGGAGGTCTCCTATGAAGGGGGAGACTGCTCCTTTAGAGGTGGATCCCTCTCCTTTTGAGGCGGAGTTGGTTGTTGTAGTCATGGTAGGAAGCTCCCTGTCCTTCTATGGGCTCCTTTTGAGGTGGTGGTTGTGTGTGAAGGAGTTTGGTGGCACTCGTGGGCTAGGTTCTCACTTCATCCTCTCTTTTAGAGGGGAGCTTGCTCCTATTGAGGTGGAGCCTGAGTTGGTGTTTTGGATAGGGCGGTGTAGTTGATGGTTATTGGTTCTTCAGAGTCTTGTTGGGCTCTTTCATTTCCCTATGGTGAATGGGAGTTTTGTAGTGCTAGATTTGCTAATTTTCAGGGGATGGTGTATTAATTGTGTTGCTACTTGGGTAGTTCCACTTTCCAGTTTTACTTCCTCCTATAGAGGGGGAGTGGCAAGCTGGTTGTTGGGGGCTCTCTATTCCTTTATTGCTTTTACTATTCTTGGCTCAGATTTGGATGCTTTGAGTTATAGTCTTGTCACTGAATGGTTCTTCCAAAGGGTTATGGTGGGATTTGCTATTTTATGGTGGTTGGGGTCTTAGGATCTGCTAAACATTGCTTGTTTGGTTTATTTCTTCCACCCTTGGGGTGGTTGTTGTTACAGGTTGTTGCTTTGGCAGTTGGGAGGGTGTCCTGTTGGTCTGCTTTGCTGGTTGAGAAGCTTGGTTTGAAGGTCAATTTGGTTTCAAGTCCTTTTTTGACTATTTTGTTGGCTGGGAGGCCTGTTTTGATGGACGATTGGGTTTGGACCTGATTCCTTCTTATCCTTCTACTCTGGTTATATGGCTGCTTTAAATCTGTTGGTGCTTAGTTTTATTATCTCAAATTGCTATTGCATGATAGCAATGTTATGGTTTCGTACCTGTTGGACTTTGGTTAACCTCATAAATGGTTTGCGTACTATTTTGGGGATTAATTTGGGGATTTTGTTTTTGATTATGTTGATGATGGTTCTATGATTACAATTTTGGTTACTTGGCCTACGTGCCATTTTGATATTGTTTTCTGATGGTGGCTGGTGCCGTTCTTCCCAGTGTGTTTCTCTGTTTGTTGTTTGGCTTTGTAACCATGGGATCAGGCCCCTTTCCCTACTTATCTAATAAAAAACAAATAGATCAAACAAAAATATAAGTGAAAAAATCACAAATCAACATCTCCAAATCTAATCCACTATGAAGTGCTCAGAAAATGCTCTTTATTTCCTATAAGAAGTCTAAATATTAATAGTGTGGGAACAAGATATGACTTGTTGAAGTAAGAAAAGAAAAATCAACTTCCAACTAGTATTTTCTATCCAAAATTAAAAAATCTAGAAAAACCACTAACACCACAACACAATACTAGAAATAGCTTTTTGTCATTTATAAAAAAAATGAGAATTTCACTCCTTGGGTGAAAGTTACGTCCTCTAGAAAAAAACTCATTCATTATAACAATCAAACTACAAATAGATGGCTATATAAGTGACCTACTAGTAGTGCTCTACCCCTAACTAGTGGTATTGGGCTCAACTCACACGAGGTTTCCATGACCAAGGACTAGCCTTTGCCCATGGCCAAACTGTAGACTAACACCTAACTTGAATAGAGAATATTACATTTTCCAATTGTACTGTTGTCAATCAGATTGCACCCGAATGCTTGAATATTGAATTTTAGCAATCTGCTGAAACATTGGAACTAATTCCAGCTGTGGGTAATCCTATAAGGAATTAGACCTCCAGATTCTAGGCTGGTTCCTATTTAATTTTTTGGTTAATAACTAAGTGATTTGTTGGAAAAGGGAGAAAGACTAAATCTAAATTTTGAACTATGAAACTTAACTATGGTGATGCACTGAAGAATTCAATATGCAGACTTAACTCACATAATGATTACTCACTATTTTCATTCGCACAACTAGATCTAAAAGCTTAAACACTTGAATGTTTTAAACATAGGTTTTTAAAGAAACAATCATAGAAGGAAAATATGATTCCCACAACTAGACTGTTCGATTATTGATTAGCACAATGTATAACCAGTGGATTTAAACTTGGATGCATACAAAAATTCATTAAGGAGACAGAAATATTTAAAGGTTTCATAAACTGCAAACACAATAATCACTTCAATCAATCCTACATGACAATGATGCTTGAAAACTTGAAGGCGAATTCTAAAAAGATGGTAATGAAAGGAGTCTTTCTACAAAAACACACTAATTGACCTGTAAACCTACTGCTGTATTAATCTAAAAATAATGTTGAGTTACAAAATAATTCGCTCTTGCAGAGTGCAAAGGAGAAAAACAAGAACTAAATTGAAAAAGATAAACTTTTTCAATATATACAATGAGAATGCACTTCCAAATGCATGAACATGAAACTGAAAGTCAATTTCAGTGAGAAAGTGATAACTCCAAGGTGAAATTCGAGCATAAGTAAAAATCCCTAAAAATGAGGTTCAAACTCATGCAAAAATGAGTGAACTCAGTCTCGAACTTGTAGTCATAAAACATGCAACTGATCTGCAACTCAAACTGAACTAGAAATCCCTAAAAAGGTGGGCTAAAGCATGCAAAACTGTCTCGTTCTTGTCAATTCGCCCATGCACATTGAAACTCCATCTTCATATGAAAGTCTTCAGTTGAGTCTGATGTGTAACTGAAGTAAAATTGTGATTTAGCTTTACATAATATCTTTATTTGCATTTTAAGATGATGAATTAATTAAATGATTTATAACGCATCATTTAATTAATTCATTTACATTATTTAATGCAAACAACTTGAAAAGAATAAAGCTAACTTAGAAAGCATATCTCTCCACTTCACAATCTTCAAGCTCCTTATATCATACTTAGCATATATTTTGCACTCTTCACTCAAATAAATATCAGCCAACCACCATAGACTATTGAAATAACACTATAATCGACCCCATCAGCAATATTGAAATAACACTATGGCATATATTTTGCATCTTCAGCTCTAGTATCTATCAAAGAGGTCGACCACACCCCATCATTAGGCTCATTGACTTAAAAGTCATGGCCACAAAGAATAAAAACACATGATTTTCACTCAAAAGATAGTCAAAAGAAAAAATCATCGACCCATGAAGAAAAAGAAATATTGAACCCTAAAAATCATTATGTTTCTCTCTTGACTTGGAAAGAAGCTTCACGAAGAAGCTGTCGGCCGCCATGGAGTAGGGTTTGAAGCTCAAAATTAACCATGAAATGGCTCGAATCTGCACCTTTTTGAATATTTTCTGAGCCAAAACTTGCGATTTTCACGTGGTAAGTTCATTCTTTACCAGTCGAGGTATTTTAACTCCATTATATAGCATTTTTAAGGCTTTAAAACTGCGGCTGAGTTCACTATCTGATATATTCTATTACTTTCTTTTCCCTGTTGTTTTCCTTGGACACCATGACTGTGATTTACCCTCTACTGTGGCCGCTATATGAATTGAACTGGCAAACACATGTCAAGAAAGAACCTCTGGAAGTATATGGCAGCAATGGTAAGTTGATTTCCTTCCTTCTCATGAATATTTTCCACCTCTTTCAGGCCGCCATAATGGATTTTCTTCTGGATATTTGCCAACTAAATCTGGTTTTGTCTTCTATGTAAGCTCGCCTTTCTTTTTATGCTTTCTGTATTCTAAAACAATCTTTTGGCCTTGAGGCTGCGGGTTTAGCATATAGTCTTCTGACTTTATTTTCATTTTGTTCCATATTCCTGTGTAAACTGGCCACCAATGGAAGCTTGATCTGGGCACTTGGAGTCCATGTAACTACGGGTATCATTGAATTTTTATGAAAACTCAGTTCTGTATTACCTCCATGACTACCTTTGTTTCTGATTTCAAAAGATTTAGTATAATATTTGACTCTATAGGCAGCTTAATGCTCTTCCCCTTCAAATGTTCACTCGCTCCTCCTGAATTCTATCCTCTGTGCATCACATGCTTATACAAATAAATAAGCAACCTTGCATTGGTGAATCAAAATTACCTTGAAATAAAAGCATCTTAAATCACAGTTAGCATTTGAGACTGCCATAGTTGCCTCTCCATCTTTTATTGCATAGTATAAATGTTTATTGAAAACTCTACACTTAATAAACCTGTAACATGATATGAATGGTATACACACTTTCAAAATCATTCTGGCTGAGATAAATTTGTATCTATGTTTATTGAAAACTCTACACTTAATAAACCTGTAACATGATATGAATGGTATACACACTTTCAAAATCATTCTGGCTGAGATAAATTTGTATCTAGACAACATCTCACTATCCTGTGTAAACTCTCCTTTTGACTATTGACTATGGTTATTCATTCTTGCACAGTATGTAATCAAAATGATGACTTACTCCAAGAAAATAAACCATTTACTGTCTGTCACTCCTTGCATTTGACTTATGTGGGGCTGTCATTATTAAAGCAATGAGCTTATGACCACAATTCCTTTCCCTCAAATATTTTCCATGCTCATGAATTGCTTGGACTGCATCCTGATTAATCTCATACTTGTCCATTAATATCATTTGAAACACTTGATTATAAAGATTTTATATCTTTATGTGATCTTCATAGCCTTCATTATTTTTGACAATAAGAATCCTTGAAAATGGCTGAAATTGTTGTCCTTAATACTACTATGCATGAAGGCATTTGTCATCACTGTTCTTCTTTCAAATACATTATTTCCAGCGGTTTCCTATAAGTTACTTTGATGCCATTGTGATGTTGTTCACATTCTTTTGATCATGACATCTTGAAACTTCTGCGTTTGTTTCAGCTGAAGCAATGCATTGTATCAAAACATAATAGTTGTCTTCTATCTTGCTCTTACATTCGGCTGTAGTAAATTCTTGACAGTTGATTATGCTAATACTCCTTTTCATTTCGTGACTTTATATGTTGTCCCTGATACTATTAGATTGTCATCTCTTATTTATTTATTTTTGATCAGCTGAAACTCTTGCTGATGATTTGCATTGATTGTAAAATATGAGAATGCTGCTTTTCAATTGTAAGAAACAATTATCTTGCTGAATACTTTGCTTTCCCTTCAATATAAAGGGGCTCAATGCCTTATTAAAAATGTGAATAATATGAAAGGCAGAGCTAGAACAAGAGATGATAAATGCAATATATTTCTAATTGTTTCCTTTGAATGATGAGCAAAAATAATTGCGCAATCTGTTTTACCATGCTGAATTAGACTTCTTGATGACAGTCTTAGATGACGACTATTTCTTTCTTTGATTAAATAACTCTCATATATGATGTGAATGAGAGGTGTCTTTATGATATGCTGGGCTCTACCCTTGTGGGAGCCCATTTTACTCCACATATCTGATAAAAATGATCTCGAACATGATGAACCTATTCCTGCACACTGAAACAAACATGTTAGCAAAATAAAAGAAGCTGAAAGCTTCCATTGAGTTATGTTTTTCTTGATTGTCAGACTTTCATCTGGTGAATGCTTGATTTAATGCAAATTACATTCCTGTTGGTAGCATAGGCGTAAGGCAAAATGTAATTCATCATTGCTTAGAGTACACCTCTAACGCCATTTCTTTATAATTTTGCAGGTTCATGGAGCGAGGAAACGAGGCTGCAGCAGCTTGGAGACACGACGACTGAAGACACCAACGAAAGTGATTCATCATTATAGGCAATGATGAATTGCTCCTCTTCTTTATGCTTATGTTATTTTCAGTAGTGTAGTTTGTCCTTGAATTTTGTATTCATCATTTGATTGTCATAATCAAATTCAGTTACTCTCGCGGCTTGTGCGAGATTCAGTGTTTTTACAAAATGAATAAAAGGCATTACTATGCAAATTTTCAATTTTTTGTTTCAAATGCTTGCACAATAAAACTATGATTCAAATGTAAATTGACCTCTATGATGATCAATGAATACTTAATCAACAAAACTTCAAGATTTTTGTACCTATCAATGATGAACTTGATTCAACTCTACTTGTTTGAGCTTATAGTGAAAAATAGGTAACATGTACCATTGCAATTGCCACATGCATTTTGTACCCAAAATTAAATTTTTGCTTCAATAAGGCATTTTCATTAAAATGGTCTAAACCTTGTAAAAATGTTGTCAAAAGTTAGCTTTAGGTGAAACAAAGCATGGGCTTTTTGTGGGTTTACTATCCGGAAAATACTAGCAAATTTTGAAAATTTTGAAAATTAGGGCTTTTGGGCCCCTAGTTTTAGGAAAAACCTTAAAAAGTAGGATCTTTCCAGAATTGACTAAAATTTTTTTTGATTGGCTTATTTCACTTCACAATCACATTGGTCAAGTCAGAATCAAGACAAAGTCAGTTTAAGTTTGGTGGGTCTATTTCACTTTTTCAAGAGAAAAGTTAGGACCTCTGAGGTCGTCAATACAGTTGGCCAGTACCAGGTGTCAAAATCTAAGCCTCAAACTCATCACAAAAGATTCTATGGTGAAAGATGCTAAAAAAGATGCTTCGCGATGGAGGGGATTTTCAAAAGGTGAAAAATGTGAAAAATATTCTTAGTCTAGAAACAATACACCTTGCTACAAGGAAGGTGCTTGTGCAGTCAACACTCAAGTCAACTTTGCAGTATACATGTACACAAAAATGGTGAAATACAGTCACATACTCATGTCAGCAGCATTTTTGCTTCAATGCAGTCAACTCAACCAAGTAACACTATGTTCACAAAGCGCGAAAGAGGTGAAAATCATCAAACTCTGGAGTCAATTGCGCCTCTGTAGGCCAGGGGAACCCTTGAATTTAAAGGTCTAAATGCAGTTGTTGATGCTTGCAAAGCCAATCATCTTGTTCAGATTTTTGCTAGTTTTCCAACGAATCATCAAGTGAATCCATCAGATTTGACAAACAACCTATTGTACCCCAAAATTAAAATTTTTGTTACACTTAGACATTTTGAAGAAATGAGTAAAAGTCTTGTTAAATCTGTCAAAAAAGGTCAAAATTTGGGTGTGCATGTCTTGCATGAGGGGTTAAAACGCAAAATTTTCAAAATCTGACGATCTGGGTCTGCTCAGAGCAGCTTGATCTACAAAACCTAGGTCTTAGTTTTTCATCCTTACTTTTTAGGAAAATTGCTATTTTTAGAAATTTTCTAAAAATAGTAACTATTTCTGGGTTTTTCTGGGTTTCTTTAGAAACGGATACTGGCAAAAGTTTCTAAAAATAGAAAGTTGGTCCGTCAGGGTCCAAACTGATTTTGATTGGCTCAAAATACGTCCATACTAGGCTGGTGCAGTCAGAATCTCAAAATAATCAGTTTTGCCCTAGTGGGTCTATTTTGCTTTTTTTAGAAGCATATCAGGAGCTCCAAGGTCATCAATGGAGGTCAGTCGGCTGCCAGGCATCAGATTCAACATTTAGGCATTTAGTAGAAGGCGAGTTGGTGAGTGAGCATGAAGAACGAAGAAGAAAGTGAAAAATGTGAAAATTTTCTAACACTGCCAACCATGGGCGCCTTAGAAGAGAATAGGCGCCCATCTTTTTAGGGCACTAAATGATAAAATTAGGGTTTATACTTCTAATCAAAGTTGTTCATTTCTCTGCTAGCTTCGCAACGAATCTAACGGTGTAGTCATCAGATTATCCAGTCGTCCGGAATTCGAGGCTGAACAGGGAAGATTCACACAAAAGTCAGAATGAAGAACATGAAAATTATCAAAATTTTACTAAGTGTGAGAACTTTGGGCACCCTAGAAGAAGATAGGTGCCCAACTTTTTGAAGCACCTAACTCAGCAGTTAGGGTTTGAGAATATGCTCGATCTCTTTGATATTCAACGAGCTTCGTAACGCCTATCTCCATCACATCGTTCGATTGTCCAATCTCCAACAGATTCAGATCAAAGTGGAACATACATAATGAAGGTTTCAAACTTGAAGATGAAAATCAGATAAAACTGACTAAGTCTGGAAGGTTTGGGTGCCCCTGTGAAGAAGGGAGCCCAAGATTTTAAGAGGTAAAATAGATGAATCTAGAGAAGTGGCTCTAATATGATCTCTTCGCAGTTGATCCAACTCTCCAACGAGATATTTAGTGCGTCAATCGGAGTTTGCATTCACCAGATACGGGAAGCTGAACATAGGGTGAAATAAGAGTGAAGTTTCAGAATTCAAAAGCAAGGTGAAAATTCATGGAAATAAACTAAGTATGGTGAACTTGGGCGCCCGTAGCCAGGAAGGGCACCCAAGCTTTTGAAGCTCCAGAATTCATTGTTTGACAAAGTAGCTCCTAGGAGACCCTTGACAATATCTTCTCAACTTCGCAATGAGCATAATCGTCAGTCAATCCGAGGTCTTGATCACCAGATTCGACATGATCATCTATAGAAGAGTTAATGAAGAAATTGGAGATCAGAAAAATGGCTAACTCTGGACAAAATGGGTGCCCCTGGAGAAGAAAGGCTCCCACGAATTCGAAGGTCGAGATGAAGATTTAAGCCAGAGACGCCTCCAGAACAATCTTCTCAGAATCAGTCAGGCTCCGTGATGAATCCTTCAACTCGTTCATCAGATTAATCTGCAAGTCAGAAATCAGAGGCGAAGTAGGGGGTCAAAATGGTAGAAAGTTGAAAATATCAAAAAATTGGTTAACACTGCTTGGAGTGGGCGCCCCTAGTCAAGAAGGGCACCCATCTTCTCATGCCTTAGAGAAATTTTCAAGATTTTCAAAAGTTTTCAAAATTGCAAAAGGAAGATGGCGTCCAATTTCAATGAGCTAAGGTTTTAGGGTTTTGAAAATAAAAGCAAAAGAAAGAAAACCTAAAACAAAACCCTAAGTCTATTTAACACCTCTTTTCCATGTAATTTTCATTATTTTTGCAGGTAGCATTCAAAGGAGAAAGTTGGAGCAAAAAGTTTGAAGAATTTTTATGATCCAAGAATTCATATTTGCTGGTTATTCATCTATTTTTTTAGATCAGCAACATAAACCCTTGCTTTTTCAAACTTTTTCATCCAGAAGATCAAGTTTTTCAAGGAGAAGGCCAAGGTTTTCAAATTTTCAGCCATCTGGGTCTTTTCACTTCATTCTTCTGAAGAAATTTTCAAGAACTTCATCAAGTTGCAGCAACTGCTTTTTATTTGCATGTCAGTGAAATCCTCAGTGCATTCAGTTTTCAACCATCTAGGTCCTCTCAAATCAGTCTTCTAGAGAAAACCCATATCACAACTTTTTTTTCAAGAAAGTTTCAAAATCTAGGGTTGGCTGCTTTTTCGATCAGCCATCAAGGTTTTGCAAATATAATCAACTGGGTCCATTTCTAATCATATTATGAACAAAATCCAGGTGCCAACTTTTTTTTGTGGAAAATTGAAGAAATTAGGGTTTGCTGCTTTTTCAGTAAAAATTCAAAATTTTCAAAAACGGACGATCTGGGTTGTCTTGCAATGAAATTCTGAGCAAAACCCATATCTCAGAAAAATTTTCAAAAAATTTGTCCGTTGGAGCAAGAAAATCAGCATTCTAAAAATAGTAAGTTGCTCAAAACTTGTCTGGACATAGGCGAGTTCACAGTCATTCTTCAAGGTTTCTGAAATGGAGTACACTCCCAATGTTTTCAAGACTGAATTAGCTCTTTATCATGATTTCATCAAAACGGCTGAGACAAACTTACATCATATCAAGCCGATGTTTGATTTACACGCTTTGGAGAGTGCAGACAACACCTCAATCAGAAACCTGGGACACTCTAGACTCCTCGCAGCAACATCTATTCCTATATCAGTTCAGAGTCTTGAGTTCGTAATTGCTTACATCAAGCATTACAACCTGACTACAAGGGAGATCCAGTCAGTGGATGGCAGATTGATTTGCAGTTTGAAGCCTGATATGATCGAGAAGTGTTTTTCCATTCCCCCATGGCCTGAAAGTGTTACTATCTCAAAGGGTGAATGTGAAAGAATATGGGAGATGCACAAAGATAAATATAGTAAGAAGATTGCACAGAGATGGATGAAAGAAAAACATAAGACTCTGCCAAGTCACACTTCCATGATATCAACAAAGTTTGAAAAGGCGGCCAATGAGGTCGAAGGTTTCCTGAGATCTGTTGCAGATGCTGAAGATATTCTAGAAAAGCGGTGTTTTGCTATTGAGGGCATAGATGCACCAAACCGGGACACAATTTCTAATTTTCTAGTGGATGTGATCGAGCTTTAAAGCAGCTTTCTTCTAGAAGCTTTCTTCCCACTTTCTTTCTATTCTTAGAATAATTCTTATCCATTCTTTGAGAAGAGAAAGAAGATAAATGTAATAGTTGGCGTTTCCCACTTTTTCTGCTTTCTTAGGTGTTAGATGTTATCTTCTTTCTAGATTTAGTAATAAAGCTTGCTTGCTGAGCAAGCCCTAGATTGTGAAAGCAAGGAGATTTTAGGGTTCCCTACTCCTTTGCTTGTCTATAAATAAGAGCCTTTGCTCATTAATTTCTTTAACCATGCTAGTGATAACAAAACGCTGAGCCTATTGTGCCTTCTATTTGTTATTCGAGTGTTGTTCAATTGTGTTGTGATAGAAAATTGTTGAGCCTCTTTAGCCAACAAGGAGTTAGTGTGATTGTTGTTTCTATTGTGTAAGAACAAGATTGCAAGCCTCTTTAGCTGTAATTTCTTGTTCCAGGCATGTTAGAAGTGAGTTTTGTTCTAGAAGTTTGAGTAATAAAATCATGAGCCTCCTTTGCCTTTATATAACATCTCAAATTTCCATTATTTATGTTCTACTTTTATGATCTTGATTTCAACTTGCATTGAAGTGTGTAGATGTTTGTTGAGAGAGAGTTTATTGAAGTATTTTGTCATAAATCAACCTCATTCATTTCTAGTTTCTCTTGCTCTACTTATTAATTGAGAAGTTAGAAACGTATTTAGTTTAAGTTAGTCGTAGTTGAAGGTCTTAAAACAAAAAATCTCAGCTGCAGCATTTGTGTTTAATAAACCTTGTGCTCTAAGCTGATAAAAAAGATAGGCAACTTAGTTCTTAGTTTACTTTCTTTCAACACCATCAACAAGAGGGAGCCTCCCCTCCTAATTTGAAGCGCAGTTTATTTGTGCATAGCTGTCCATTTCAAATACGCATTCCAGAGGTGCGAATTTAAACGCCAACACAACAGAAAATGAAAACAGAGGCAGAAGATGCTAAAGGCAGTAAACATCAAAGAAGACAATCAAATTATAAAATTTGCACCCCTGTAGCCTAGGGGCGCCCAAGAATAAAGCCTATCATATGTCAATTTTTGAGTTTGCTATCTCTAGATGATCTTTTCGGCTTCAGTCCAGCTTCGCGATGAATCCATTCACTAGTCCATAAGACATACTAAACGACCGTAGTTGTTGATCTGACGAGCACATAAAACAGAGGATGAAATGAAAGTCAAAAGGTGAATTGTACCTCTGCAGGCCAGGGGCACCTAGCCTTTTGGTCAATTAGATGAGATTTTTGGAAGCTTTCTTCTTCAAGAGATCTGCTCAGAATCCTTCTAGCTACACGATGAATCTAGTGGTTAGCTCTCGGGACTTGCCAAATGTTCATGAATGAAGATGAAGAATAAAACACTGAAGACGAAAGCAAGTGGAAATTTGGCTAAAGTGTCAAAGAAAATGCACCCTTCTTGGAAAAGGTGCCCAAATTTATGGGGCCTCATATGCAGCTTTCTAGCTTTGTCACTCCCAGGAATATCTCTTCAGAGTTGTTCAATCTCCACAATGAGATCATCAACACAAACATCAGAGCAATCCAGCACCCGGTGGCAAGAGTCAAAGTGGAGTGTTTCGTCAAAGGTTAGAAATTGCAAAATGTATCTCAGAGACTCAATTGTGCCTTTGCAGGTCAGGGGCACCCTTGAATTTGAGCATCATAAACCAACTTTCAAACATTGCAAAACCAGTCATTTTTTGGAATTGAATTGGTTTTCCATTCCATATCTCGATATGTTCGCGGCAGTTGTCAGTCACCGACAGTTGTAGATTGAAGCACAAAGGGTCAAATTGACCAGATGGAAAAGCATCCAAAAAATGGCTGTCTGGTGAAAAAAGCACCCTTTTGGGAAAAGGCGCCCAAAATTTCAAACCATCAGAACTACTTTCTGAGGTTTGCAGCTCCCAGCAACATCTTGTCAGAATCGATCCAAATTTGTGATGAATCTATCAACTAAGCTTTAGGATCAATCGAGCATCTAGAATTTAGGGTCAAACAGAGGCAATTCGTCATAATGAAAGTTGAAAATCTTTAGAAAATTTCTAACTCTCTCAAGCTTGGGTGCCAAAAGTCAAAGTTTGGTCGTTTAACTTTCAGTTGTGACTATTGCATGCTTCCTCTTGCATATGGCATCCTAAAATTGGAGGAAAACTTCAATTCACGATGCATGCACGAGGATTAACTCAATTAGGGTTAGCGCACCTACCTAACTGGCACTACCACCTTCAAAATCCTTATTTATTCAAGCATAGGCATCACAAATTCATTATTTCTTGTAGGTTGAAGCTAAACTCATCTATTTTCTCTCCAATGCATTTTGAAGGAGCAAATGGAGGCCATTTTCAGTGTTTTTCGTAGTTCTGGGTTCATATTACATAGAGGAATATATAGAGGCGATTTCCTTGAGGATTGCAAGAGGCAGTTTATAACTTCTATCTTCTCACCCTCATATTTCTTCTATCCTTGTCTTAGATTTTCTCTGACATGTCCAAGTAAACGACAATTTTTCATAGTTCTAGTCATCTAGGTTTGGTCAGCACAGCGTTGGCAACAAAACCCATGTTCCAGATTTTTTCGAAAAAATTGCCTCGGTACTTCCCTCTTTTTGAAGTACTATTTTTTTTTCCGAAGATTCTTTTGCATGTTGGTGAAAATTCAACATTTCAAAAAACAGACAAACTGGGTTTGATCAGCACATTGATGGCTACAAAACCCATATGCCAGATTTTTTTGGAAAAAAATGCCCTTACAACCTCTAAGCTTCTGTTTCTGAAAAGTCATTGCATGCCAAGGGAAAAAACACTTTTTCGAATTTTTGACTTCATGGGTTTGCTTAGAAATACATTCTCTACAAAACCCACGTCTCAAAAAATTTCGTAAAAATTGCCACTCGATAGCTATTTTTAGCCTCACTAGAAGCTATTTTTAGCTCACCAAAAAAAATGTCAGAACATATCTGTGTTTACAGTCAACAGTCTAGTTTTTCAGTATGCAATTCACTCAAACTGAATTCAAGACCAAATTGGTCTTGATTCACGATTTCATAAGAAAAGCTGACACTGATTTGCATCAAGTGCATCCAAAGGGTTGATTCAGATAACTTGACAGACATAGTCACTCAAAGTCCACATGGTTTCATACCTCGTATAGCTGATAGCCTTTCAAGGCCAGTTTAGAGGGTTGAATACCATTGGAATTTTGTGTGCACAACGAGTTCATGGAAATTTCTCACAGCTAGAGTGTTCACAATCAAACTTCGCGGTTTCATCATGCAACACTCTTTCGTTAAGAAGAATCAAGAAAAGCGTCGGAAGCATCAAGCTATAGAAGAAACAAAGATCATCACTCCAGTTACAAATCCGCCAAAGTTATTAATCAGTGAAATACCAGTTGAAGTGTGCAAATATTTCCAGGATTGCTCAAGTTGCTGACAGGCAATAAACTGACAGTTGAGACATGTGACGACCTCCAAATGATGAGGCAATTAACATCTTGAAGGAGTTGATTGCTCGAGATCATGGCCAATGAACTAGTAGTCAGGACGTCCCACCTCTTCCAAATAGACATTACACACAATAGTTAACTTGATGTCTCTTTCTAAGTTAACTCATTGTCCCACCTTTTGTGCATGTCTATTTTGGAGATACCTATGTATATATGGAGTTCTAGTTTAGATTAGAATCAGTTAACTGAGGTAGTTTTTCTAGTTAACTGTTATATTATCTTTGTTTAGACATAGGAATAAATCTTGCATGATGGCAAGACTGAATGTGTGTTTCATTATGCAATTTGTTGTCCCAAATTTACTATTGCTGTTTAATAATCTTTCTTTTAATCTACACCTCAGATAGAGTATTTTACCTCCTTGGGAATTTAGAGATAAAGATTACCATTTAATGTTGTTTCAAGTAATCTTCTTTTCAGCCTACACCTCAAATAGAGTATTTTACCTCCTTGGGAATCTTGAGAACTAGCTTTCCATTTCATGTTTGTTTCCAGTAATCTTCTTTTCAACCTACACCTCGGATAGAGTGTTCCACCTCTTTGGGAATCATGAGAACTAGCTTACCATTTAATGTTGTTTCCAATAACCTTTATTTCAGCCTACACCTCGGATAGAGTGTTTCATCTCCTTGGGAATCCTAAGATAGAGTTTATTGTCAACCATTCCCAATTGTTCCTAACTCCTTTTGCTTTGATTTTACTTAAGGAGATAGGATAGTTTTAGTGTAAGCCTAGTTGTAGTTAAGATCTGCGGAAACTAGAGAAAACCTTAGCTGTAATGTATTTGGTTTTATAACCTTGTGCCTCTACCAACTAAGTAAAAAAGATAGGAACTTAGATTACTTTACTTTTTATGCATATCAACAAAAGAGGGAGCTTCCCCTCCTAATTCGAAGAGCAATAAATACTGTGCATAGCTATCTGTTTCCAATACGCACTCCAGAGGTGCGAATTGAAATGCCAACAATTTTCTACTAGTAGTTCATTGGTTATGATCTCAAGCAATCAACTCCTTCAAGATGTCCCACCTTTTCCAAATAGACATTAGGCACAATAGTTATTTTGACGTCTCTTTCCAAGTTAACTCGTTGTCCCACTTTTTGTGCGTGTCTATTTTGGAGATACCTATGTACATATGGAGTTCTAGTTTAGATTAGAATCAGTTAACTAAGGTAGATTTTCCAATTAACTGTTAGGTTATCTTTGTTTAGACATAGGAATAAATCTTGCATGATGGCAAGACTGAATGTTAACTCAAGAAGATTTTAGGGTTCCCTACTTCTTTGAGATTTTATAAATAAGAGCACCTTGCTCATTGTATTTTAACTTTTTTTCGTGATAACAAATTGCTATGCCACCTTGTCTGCAATATTGCTATTCAATATTTGTTCACATTGTCTAATATAATGTTGGTTTGATCGTTTATTGTGTGTGTTTCATTATGCAATTTGCTGTCCTAGATTTACTATTGTTGTTTTAATAATCTTTCTTTCAATCTACACCTCAGATAGAGTATTTTACCTCCTTGGGAATTTAGAGATAAAGATTATCGTTTAATGTTGTTTTAAGTAATCTTCTTTTTGGCCAACACCTCGGATAGAGTATTTTACCTCCTTCAAAATCCTGAGAACTAGCTTGTCGTTTCATGTTTGTTTCCAGTAATATTCTTTTCAGCCTACACCTCGAATAGAGTGTTCCACCTCCTTGGGAATCCTGAGAACTAGCTTACTGTTTCATGTTGTTTCCAATAACCTTTATTTCAGCCTACACCTTGGATAGAGTGTTTCACCTCCTTGGGAATCTTGAGAGAGAGTTTATTGTCAACCATTCCCAATTGCTCCTAACTCCTTTTGCTCTGATTTTACTTAAGGAGATAGGATAGTTTTAGTGTTAGCTTGGTTGTAGTTAAGATCTGTGGAAACACGAGAAAACCTTATCTGCAACGTATTTGGTTTTATAACCTTATGCCTCTGCTAGCTGAGTCAAAAAGATAGGAACTTAGATTATTTTATTTTTTACGCATATCGGCAAAAGGGGGAGCTTCCCCTCCTAATTTGAAGAGCAGTTAATATTGTGCATAGTTGTCTGTTTCCAATACACACTCCAGAGGTGCGAATTGAAATGCCAACAATGCACAATTGTACAAACTATACAAAATATTCTTCTCAAAGATTCCTCTAAGGTCTAGAAATAGCAGAAAAAATTGACCCTAACATAATCATATTTTATATGGATCCATAGGTTTTTGGGTTTTCTAGATTCAATAGTGAAGTTTATTTTTTTTTATCTAGGAAGTCTCTAGCAAAACCTTCACTTGGGGCTTAGAAATCATCATATACACTTAACTTCTATTGCAATTCCATTTGGAGGAGAAAGAAGAAATAAGAGGTTATAAATATTTTGAACATGGATAGTTAAATTGTGACATTTGTTAATAAACATAGACAATTCAATATCTTGTAAAATTGAACACATATATCTAATAATGCATATAGAATTTAAACATGATGTTTTATGAGGATTTAACTTGCAAATTGAATATATATATATATATATATATATATATATATATATATATATATATATATATATATATATATATATATATATATAGGAATGTGATAGAATTTAAATATGATGTTTTATGAGGATCTAACTTACAAATTGAATATATATCTAAGAGGAATGTGGTAGAATTTAAATATGATGTTCTATGAGGATTCAACTATACACTTGAATTCCACTAAACATTATATTTTGACATGCTCCAATATATCTCATCTACATTTAAATCTAAACCTACAATGCTTCCAACCTATACTATAAAGTTTTTTTAAGTCAATATCTATCATATAAATTGAAGGGTATTTTAAAGTGTGGAAATGGAAATTATATAGTTAGACATAAGAAATATGAGATCATGCAAAATATAAATATTTGCAATTTAAAAAATAAAATTGATGTGCTCAATTTGAAATGATAGATTTTCAAAAATTTGGATGTAACTTATTTAAGTGATTGTAAAACATAGTAAGTTATTGTAAAAGTTAGTACCTAAATCATTTGTTTTTTCATAACTATACACATTGTTTCTCATGAAAAATAATACTTTATCCATAACGGTTGTGTTTTTTCATTTTAAGCTCATTATTAGAACTATAATAAACCATAACAAAATGTATATTCAAATGTATGCTAATGTAAAAAATAAATTTATTGATTCATTAAAAAATACAAAACAATAACTTAAAGGAAAAAGGGTGTTAACAACAACCAGAGGTGGACCGACATTCATTTGAAGATTTGTAGTCTTTTCCCCCTTATTTAATAGTTTATTAGAACCAAAAAAATGTGTTTGGCATAGCGCTTGGAGGCTTGCAGCCTTGAGTGCACCACCCAACCATGCCCCTAACAACTTAGGTATGGGTGTTATTGTAGGACTTGGCTCTCATTAATGTCGCCATCAACATTGTGTTGGGATTAAGGTGTCTCAACCTTAGAGTCCTAATATTGATTTAATTGATGTATTATTGTATTTATTTGTATTATTTAAATGCCTATGGTGTCATGTCATAAATTGGGACCCACCGGTTGGGTGACATCCCCATTGGAGGTGACTGAATGACACATAATCATCCCAAGTGGACATAGGCGTCCCACTTCGGAATCTTTGACCTATGACAAATTATATGACACGTCATAAGGCATCTTATTGCATGGAGAAAGTTGGCGCCCAAGTTGGGTTATGATAAACTCTAAGAGAATATGGTATTCTTCGTCAGTTATGATAGATTCTCTTACAGTTGTAAGTGCTATCAGTTATGACAAATTCTATGACAACTATAAGATGTGTAAGACATCTATCATAAGCTATTTTTAGCATATTCTAGGCGCCCAAGCTTGAGTAAGGAATATTTGCATGTTTAACAATTGTAAGGGGTGTAAGGGAACATGTTACATGTGTCCAAATGTATGTCTATGGCGTGGGATATTGTGCCATGTGGATTTGGACACCCCTCTCCTTCTAGATGCTTCTTGAAACTTGTATCTCTCTATATATTGAATGCCTTGCATTGTAAAATGCATATTTTAATTGTAGGTAATGAAGTGCTGCCGATATCACTCCAGAATAGGTGTTTGTTTTGAAGCACTCGTAGAAGAAGGATTTGTACTTGGGGTTGTATTGTAATTTCTTTTGAAGTAATACAATAGTACTATGCTTTTGGAGGGTGGAGTTTTTTACCTGAAAGGGTTTTCCCCATGTATATTTGGTGTCACTGTTATATGTATTTGTTTTTGTTCTATTACTTTATTCTCTATGTGCTTCTCTTATTGTAACTGTATAAGTGTTAAAAAGATTTTTTTTGTAACTCTCCCCTACTTAGATTAGTGTAGGAAGCTATTTCTGCCCACTCGGCTTCCTTTCACTTGGTATCAGAGCCTAGCCAACCTTGATTCCTTTGTTGGGTTAAAAGGGTTTTTTGAGCTGATCTTTGCTTTAGTGGGAGTTTTGCAGAAGTGTGTGTTTCATTACCTTGTTGCAGGAAAGAGATGGTAGGCACATCTGGGAGGATTGAGATGGAGAAGTTTAACGGTGGTAATTTTGAACTTTGGAAGCTCAAAATGGAAGACATGCTCGTAGATCATGATCTATGGCTTGCAGTTTTTGGAACTATGCCATCTGGCATGAAATGAGAAGATTGGGATCTCATGGATAGGAAAGACAAGGGTCTTTATTAGACTCTATTTGGCTGATTCCATCCTCCTAAATGTTCATGAAGATAAAACTTCTGCTTCTCTATGGAAGAAACTTGGTGATGTATATCAAGCTAAATCCCTGGTAAACAAGCTTTTCCTAAGAAAAAAGATGTATTCTCTAAAGATGGAAGATGGAGGATATGTGGCAGATCACTTGAACTCTTTTAACATGTTAGTTGTACAACTGGGTTCCATTGGAGACAAGATTGATGAACAAGACCATTGCATGCTCCTTTTGTGTTTGTTGCCAGACTCTTGGGATCACCTAGTAATGGCTATTGGAAGCACTACTTCCACCTTCAAGATGGATGAGGTTGTTGCCTCATTATTATTTGAAGAGATGCAAATGATTTTTTCTAAGATGACCAAGGAGGCCCTTGTTGTTTGTGGCAAACCAAAGGAGAGAAGTAAAAAGAAAGACAAGAAATCTAAGTCTCCTGATAAGAAAACCAAGGAAAAATTGTTGGAATTGTGGTGAAACTGGTCACATTCAAAAAGATTGCAAGGAGGAGAAGAAGAAAAGCAAGTTTTTCTCTGATTTGAAATCCAAGAAATCATCTCAAGATGACGGAGAAGCATTTATTGCAGCCTTGGTAGCCCATGCATCGGATGATGTGTGGTTGATAGATTCAGGTGCATCCTTTCACATGACCTCTCATAGAGATCGGTTCTCGAAGTATGAAGAGTACAATGGCGGAGAGGTGTACCTAGGTGATGACTCTCACATGAAGATTGTTGATCGTGGAAGAGTCAAAATCAGATTTCCTGATGGACGAGTGAAGGGGATTGATGGTGTCTTGCATATCCCGGGTTTGACACAAAACCTGTTTTCTATAAGTAAACTGAATGATTCAAGAGTGCAAGTCGTTTTCTCTAGTGGAGGATGTAAGATGACAAGAGAAGCTATGGTGTTAGCTAACGAAGTTCGTATTGGCACTTTGTTTCAACTTGATGCATGCACTGTATAGTGCAATAGTTCTTCTAATGTATCAAATAAGAGACCTTTGGATTCTTCATCCTCACCATGAAATCATGCAAAGAAGTGTGTTGCAACTACATCCGATGGTCGTGCATTTTGGGTACCTAAGGGTGCTCATTACATGGAAATGAAGCTTCCTGTAGAGAAGACAATGTTATGGCACCAACGACTTGGTCACATTGGTGAAAAGGGTCTTAGAATCCTAAAAAATAAGAGCCTTGTTGAAGGCCTTGATGATTGTAATCTTGAGTTCGACTTTTGTGAACATTGTGTATATGGAAAACAACACTGTGTTTCTTTTTACTCTAGTTCTCACAAGTCTTCTAGGGTTTTGGACTATGTTCACTTAGATGTTTTTGGTCTTGTGAATGTTCATTATTAAATTTTGTATATTTTGTTTCTTTTATAGATGATTACAATAAAAGGACACTCATTTATTTTCTCAAAAATAAAGTTGAAGTTTTTAGTCGATTTAAGGAGTTTAAGGCCTTGGTAGAAAATCGGACTAGCAAAAAGATTAAGTGTTTGAGGATTGATAATGGTGGTGAGTTTTGTTCTGTAGAGTTTGACAAGTTCTGTAAAGAGCACAAGATTGAGAGACATAAGACAACTCCCTATACTCCATAACAAAATGGAGTTGCAGAGAGGATGAAAAAAACATTGATGGAGAGGGCTAGAAGTATGTTGAGTGGTGCTAGCCTTGAACAAAAGTTCTGGGTTGAAGCGGTAGCCACTGCATGTTATCTAATCAATAGATCTCCTACATCAACGCTTGTTGGTAAGACACCCATGGAGGCATGGTCTGATAAAAAGCCTTTGATTAGACATCTTAGAGTATTTGGTTGCGAAACTTATGCTCATGTTTCGATTGAGAAGAGGTCAAAGTTGGAGAACAAGGCTATTAAGTGTATCTCTATCAGCTATGGTGTTAGTGTGAAAGGGTACAAGCTTTGGGATCCAGAAGCTCAGAAGGTTCTACAACAGAAGTGTGATTTTTAGAGAGTCGAAACCTTCCACTGTTGAGCTGCAACCAAAAAAAGAGGAGAAATAGGACATAGTTAAGATTCCACCTACTCCGAAGAAAGAACTACACACTCCTATTGGACCTGACGATGAGGAGAGCTCAAACAACTCTGAAAGTTCTGAAGAAGAAGAACTTCAACCTTAGTCTTTGAGGAGGTGTACACGAGTTAGTCGACAATTGGAAAAGTCTGGTTATTCACTATTGGATTCCAGTTTCATTTTTGCCTTGATTGCTAACATTGATGAGCCTAGGACTGTTAGAGAGACTATGGGTATGAGTAATGTAGATTCCTAGATAAAAGTCATGAACGAGGAGATGGTTGCATTAAAGAAGAATAAGACTTGGGATCTGGTACCTTTACCTACTGAACATAAACTTGTCGGTTGTAAATGGGTTTTCAAGAAAAAGTGTGGTCCTAATGGCAGTGCTGAGAAGTATAAGGCATTGTTGGTTGCTAAGGGGTTTTCTCAGGTGGAGGGAATTGATTATGGGGTGATATTCTCTCCTATAGCGAAACTAACATCTATCTGGATTCTATTGTCACTTGCAACAACATATGACTTAGAAGTGGAACAGATGGATGTGAAGACAATGTTCCTTCATGGTGACTTGGAGGAAGAGATTTACATGTCACAACAAGAGCATTTCATTGAAAAAGGTAAAGAAAATTTGGTTTGCAAACTAAAGAAGTCTCTTTATGGTTTGAAACAGTCTCCTAGAATGTGGTACCTAAAGTTTGATACCTATGTGTTGTCATTCGGATTTCAAAGATCTAAATCTGACCATTGTGTATATTTTAAATCTGATAATGGTCACATTCTCATTGTTGTCTTATACGTAGAAGATATGTTTATTGAAAATGGTAAAAGTATGATTTCAGATTTGAAGTTTCAATTGTCAGCACAGCTTGAGATGAAAGACCTAGGTGCAGCTAGGTACATTCTGGGAATGGAAATAAAGAGAGATAGAGCTAACAGAAAGCTTTGGTTAAGCTAGAGCAAGTATGTGAACTCAGTGTTGGAGAAATTCAACATGGAAGATTGTAGACAGTCAGTTGTTCCTGTGATGTAGGGGATGAAACTTTCTATGAATGATTGTCCAAAATCTCCTACTGAGATGGACATGACCAGAGTACCATATGCGAGTGTAGTTGGAAATTTGATGTATGCGATGGTGTGTGTGAGACCAAACATTGCCAAGGCAATGGGAGTCCTTAGCCGTTTTATGGCTAATCCTGGACGGGTGCATTGGGATGCGATTAAGAGAGTGATTAGATATTTATGAGGTACTTTCAAGTATGCCTTGTGTTTTCATGGTTATCCTATTGGACCTCTACATTCTATGAGTATTCATGGATATGTGGATTCAAATTGGGCAAGTGACATTGACAACAAAAGATCCACCTATGGTTACGTGTTTATGATGTCTTGTGGTGCTATCAGTTGGATGAGTAAGTGACAGGTTGTAGTTACTTTGTCCATGATAGAGGCAGAGTATATGGCAACCACTCATTCTTGTAAGGAAGTCATTTGACTTAATAGACTAGTAAGTGACAGGTTGTAGTTACTTTGTCCATGATAGAGGCGGAGTATATGGCAACCACTCATGCTTGTAAGGAAGTCATTTGACTTAATAGACTATGTTCTGATATTGGTTTAGATGCAGAACAAATTACTGTTTGTTGTCACAGTCAAGGTACGATTTGTCTAGCAAAGAATCCTACTTTCCATGCCAGAACAAAGCACATCGATGTTCAACATCATTTTGTTTGTGATATAGTAGATGGAAAGGTGAACTTGGAGAAGGTTGACACTTTGGTGAATGTTGTAGATGCACTGACAAAACCAATGAGCACAAAGAAGTTCAAATGGTGTTCTGATTCCATGGGCCTTGGGGCTTTGAGCAAATGATTCCATATGACTCTTAACAAGTCTTCAATAAGTAGGAGAATGTTGGGATTAAGGTGTCTCAACCTTGAGTCCTAATATTGATTTAATTGATGTATTATTGTATTTATTTGTATTATTTAAATGCCTATGGTGTCATGTCATAAATTGGGACCCACCGGTTGGGTGGCATCCCTGTTGGAGGTGATTGGATGACACATAATCATTCCAAGTGGACATAGGCATCCCACTTTGGAATCTTTGACCTATGATAGATTCTATGACACGTCATAAGGCATCTTGTTACATGGAGAAAGTTGGCGCCCAATTTGAGTTATGACAGTCTGTAAGAGAATCTGGTATTCTTGTTCAGTTATGACAGATTCTGTGACAACTATAAGGTGTGTAAGTCATCTGTCATAAGCTATTTTTAGCATATTCTAGAAGCCCAAGCTTGATGAAGGAATATTTGCATGTTTGACAATTGTAAGGGGGTGCAAGGGAAAATGTTACATGTGTCCAAATGCATGTCTATGGCGTGGGATATTGTGCCATGTGGATTTGGACGCCCCTCCTTCTAGATGCTTCTTGAAGCTTGTATCTCTCTATATATTGAGTGCCTTGCATTGCATAGTTTGATTGCAAGTAACGAAATGCTACCAATATCACTCCAAAATAGGTGTTTATTTCGAAGCACTTGTAGAAGAAGGCTTTGTACTTGGGGTTGTATTGTAATTCCTTTTGAAGTAATACAATAGTTCTATGCTTTTGGAGGATGGGGTTTTTTACCCGAAAGGGTTTTCCCCACGTATATTTGGTGTCACTGTTATATGTGTTTATTGTTGTTCTATTCCTTTATTCTCTACGTGCTTCTCTTATTGTAAGAGTATAAGGTGTTAAAAATAAATTTTTGTAATTCTCACCTACTTAGATTAGTGTAGGAAGTTGTTTCCGCTCACCCAACTTCCTTTCACATTGAACCCTACAATACATTGCTTCTTCATTGATTGATGTTTCTTTGAGATGGTTCCTTTATTTGTCGTCTGAGATTTTGCATCTCAACCACTATATTTTCCTTGAAACCTTCAAGCTCTACACCATTAGCTACCTCCTCATATGCTCTTCTCCTATTAAAAAGATAATGAATGAAACAAGTCATTTACCATTTTTAACATTTCATAATAATCTAGGGTTGGTCAATATTCCTTGTTTCGTTATTGCAATTTATAGTATGTGAAAGATGTGTCTATGTATTTAGGTTCACTTCCATATATATTAAACTTCAAAAATATAAACAAGAGTCCAAGCATCAAACCGTTGAACAAGGTTGCTCTGAAAATTTAATAAAAAAACTACAACCCTCTATCATGGGGAGCTATGGCTCTACTTTCTATAGACTCTTGCTTGAAAATTAGTAAGATCTCTTTTCTAAAATATATGTGAAGCATCTACTTTAATAGTCTTGATTGAAAATCAGGGAAATCTCTTTTCTTTACCATATACTTAAAACACAACATATTAGAGCTTTCAGGCCTCCAACTGCTCTAGCACCATCTCAGTAACTAAATCGATGCCTTCTACATCAACAACATGAATCCATGCATTCAATTTTAGATAAGAGATGGCTCTCTTTGCCCTCATGCTTTGACATGTTATGGCAGCATATGAATCTTTTGAGAATGCTCCAGTTCCACAATGTTGTGATTGTAAGAAGAGGAATCTTCACCTCTCTTTTACTTCTGCAACATTTCTACTGTTTGACAAGCACTAGGTATCTTGTAATAACCCTCACAAGGCATTTGCTCAAATCCACGTAAGACTTTTGCAATCACTTAAATATTAACTCTTTATTAACAAGTTCTAGATGTGGATAAGGCGAGAGCATACAATGATTACAATGAGAACAGTGGAATTAATTAAAAGATATTAGTGGTTAGCAAACCAATTTACACTAGAAACAAAGTCATAGAATCAATCAAACCAAAATGGTTGAGTGATTTGCAAATTTCAATCAAGTCAAACTGATTGAATGCAAACGAAATTGCGTCAATGCCAAAATAGTAGACTAAATCACCCAATTCCTATACATGCCAAGCATGGAAAACAATATACTGAAAAATAAAGAAGATTCATCCTATAAACCAACCAAGATCTTACAATGAAAATAGGAACCTAACGATGAAACTGTCCAAAATTTTCCTACAATATCAAATGCTACTTCTGATTGGCAGTAAACTGTCCAGTTGCTTACAATTGTGCATGATAAGCATTAACAAATCTTTTAAAAACAAATTTGGACATTATGCCAAATAATCCAACATTCTTAATATTGACATTTCGTAAACTGTTGAAAAACAATCTAAGTTGTAAAATACCTAGAATTATGCTGATATGTTTGAAAGATTATTGATGGATGAAACATTGTTGCAGTCTATACCCCAATCCATTGAGATTTATTGTAGAAATTTTCAGAACAAAATAGCAAAATCAGAAAATTACAACTCCCTTAGAGGTGCAACTCCGATCCACTGAAATCCTACTGTAGAAATTTTCAGGAAGAAATACCAAAATCAGAAAAATACAACACTCACTTAAAGGTGCAGCCGACTGTAGAGTCCCAAAGACTCTCATACTGCTGAACTAAAATTCCTCACTATCAATTCATAACCAATGGAATGGTTGTCATAAAGTGTGTCCAAATTTGTCTTTATCTTGTGGCTTCTACATCACTTTAATAAGCTACACTTCTACGTAAAATATTCGCTACAAAATTATGCAGTGACCCAATATGTCTAAGCGACCAAGAACATTTATAAAATTATTAAATGGCTGGCTGCTGTCAAAAATTGTTTCCAACGAGGTAGATGGTAGCAGTTAATAAGAATACAACGTCAAGAAAAGGCAGCAGAAGTGAGTCAACGCTCAGATGTAAATTTCAGCAAATAGAATATAAATTGCAGCGAATAAAAGACTCAAGGTTACCTCCCAATTTCTTTGGTGGTTTAAACACCTTAGAAAAGATGCTACGCAGCCTTAATAAGTCCAAATGATGACTGTTATCGATGAAAGTTCCCCAAAGTAAAATGAGGGGCCCACAAGCTATGATATCAGAGAGAAACAGAGCCAACAAACTGTGATTAGAGTGGAGATTGATACAAAACTATTTTAATATTAAACACCCCCAAGTGTTGCGACCGGTCTTGGAAAACTGATTCGGCAGCTATTTCATAAGTCTGAAAAACTCATAGAATAATATTTAACAGCATAATTTCCATCTTGCTATTATAGTACGACAATCTTAGAGATAAATATGAGCAGAAATAGCAAATATATGGTAGGGTTAAATAAGTAATAACAATGACATATATAGCAATATAAATTAAGATTTAACCAAAATCACTTAACTGGTATTGCAATAGGAAATAAGGGCAAAGCCCAGTACAAACCGATCTCCACATCAGACTAAAAATGGTCTGAAAATTGGAAACATATAAATTGGAAACACCAAAATAGTCTTTTGTATTTTCTGAATATCTCACACCAAAAACAACTGAAAAATTGAAAACCACAACCAAAATCAGAATAATTGAAAATCTTCACACAACAGGAAATTGAAATGGATGCATTCAGCACTAGTGATCTCTAGATGAAATCACTCATATAGCTAGGAGGGTTTTTGTCCCCAAAACCATTTTCCAAAAGGTTTTCATCCTCATGTAGGACTCACATTTATTTTCTAGAGATGAAATTCATAAAATGAGCAAGCAATCATTTTCTTGAGACAAAACCTTTTCAAATCAAAATAATATAATATTATTTTATTTTTGTTAATCATTCCCTAAAAGTTATAAAAATAATAAAGTGTCAATTTTTGCACTCACTTTTAGGACCTTGTGTCTAGCAACACTTTAATCATTCATTTAAATTTACTTTTTTAAATAATTAAATATAAGTCATCTTTTAATAAAAAATAAAAGAATTCCACTATTTTATTTAATTATTTAATTATTTCCATAGTTTCAAAAAAAAGGGACATGACATATCTTGCCTCCAACTCACTAAGTGAAGCAATTGGGACAAGACCTCTCATTTCACATCCCACTATTGGTAGTGATCGACCTAGGTTAGCCATGGCAAAAGCCAGGGCATCATCCAGGCCTCTTAGTAAGTTTTTATTTAAAAAAACTTTGCCAAAGTCCTCACAGTATTTCTATCATCTTCGAAAGCAATCGAGGTGGAAACAAAGAGGTGACATATTTGTGTTTACCAAATGTCACATGGAAGACTCCAAAATATCTGCCGCTAGCACCATTTGAACAGCTTGATTAACTACTTCCAACCCAATATTAAAAACATTTTCCAATCATAGACCAGAGATAGAGCTTAGGAAAGCTATTTGCTTCTTTGAATACAAATGAAACTTTGATTCCACTATTAACAACTACTAGCACCAAACAAAAGTGATGTCTATCACCTAGCCTTCACTGTTTAAGAGGTTTGTCACTCATGCCAACCATAAAGGAATAAATGCTTGAAAATATATTGAAATAAATTCACACATGAGCCTTAATTCACACAACTTAAAAATGATGTTGAATTTATCACTAAGTCCATCCCATGATGTTGTGTTATTATCAATGGTAAGGTTGTCGTCATGATCTAATGCATAGTTGGTGAGGAAGTCACCTTCCTTATTCACCTCTCTATAACAATGGTGTATGGTATATGATTCAAGGGAGTCAATAAGGGTTCAAATCTTCTCCAAAATGTTTGCACCTTCTACTTAGGGGTATTCTTGTGCTTAATGTTGTTAATGATCATATAGTCACTCTCAATAAAAACCATTAATATCCCATATTTAAGGCAAATTTGGAGACCTAGTAGGAAAGCCTCATCCTCCAGTTCATTGCTGGTGTCAACCTCTAGTTTTTTTTAATCAGCATACATCATAATCCCTACTTCATTCCGTACAACATATCCTGCTCCAAAAAGACTTGGGTTTTCCCTTGGATGCTCCATCAAAATTCAATTTAAAACTGCTAGGAAGAGGAGAGGAACAACATTTTAATTTTTATCCTTTTTTGATTCTCTACCTTGGGGTTTATCTCCAAAAGCCCCATGAACTAGGAACAAATATATGTATGTATGGTTATTTATTTTAAATATAATATTATCCTTATTATATATTTTTTATAAATGTCTTATATTGTATATATCTTTATATTTATTTTATGGATAGCATGACATTTTATGATATACACAATAAATAAGCAATAACTACCATAAATTACTTTTGATGGTTTAGATAACTTTTGAAATGTTAGAATAAAATATAATAAACAAGGTAATTAGATAAATGAATTAACATTAATCTAGTTAGAGATTGACAACTTGAAACTCAACCCTAATTGGACTCTTGAAGACACCGGATCACTATGGTGATGAGGAGCTCTTGTCTACCATGGTTTGGGTGTGTCACATGGAGATGTGTGCTTGGGATCCCTTCCCGCCAATTGATCTCTTTGCTTCATTGCTTCCATGTTTGAGACTTGTTTCATTTCACCTCATCTCACTATCACATCTTCACTTCACCTTTGAAATGTTTCCCTTGCTTTGGTCAGTAAAAAGTGGCCTTTGCATGTGATGACATCTGGTGCTCAATGTGCATCTTTTACCAATATGCTTACTTAAAATAACTGGGTTTTTGGTAGATTTTATCCATATTAATTTATGGGAATTACAAAATATATCTCTACTTCCTCAAAGGAAAACCCTACCTTCCTATTTATATCCCCATTACTGTCTAAGGCAGAATGTAGCTGAAGAACATTGTCTTTGTTGCAAGTTAACACCAAATTTTGTTTAACATAACATGACAAGAGTAGCAAGGTTGACATAATATCTATTTGCAATTTTATACAATAAAATAAGGATGATGATTTTTAATGTGGCATATACATTGACATTTAGAAACATACAAATGGACTTCTAGTTGAAGAGCATTGTCTTTGTTGCAAGTTAACACTAAATTTTGTTTAACATAACATGACAAGAGTAGCAAAGTTGACATAATATCTATTTGCAATTTTATACAATTAAAGAAGGATGATGATTTTTAATGTGGCATATATGTTGACCTTTAGAACATACAAATGGACTTACGACTATTCTTGTAGAAGGAATTTACAAGATTCCAGCTTGAATTGGCAATACAAAAAGCAATAAGATTTTTTATTTAGAGAGATTACAAGTATTCCCACACGTTAAATATATGATTGAAAAAATAAAGGTAACTTATTTTCCATATGTAAGGTCATCCAATTCTAATTAAAGACAGGCCTTATTATTGTGATAAATGGATTCATTCAAGAAATAATTTTGTGGATCCAGTATTCAGTGGGCAAAGACTGTGTCATTCCTTCTGGGCGGTCTGTCAGGTATTGTACCTATAGAGAAGAAAATATCAAATTAAACACAAATTAACCAGGCTCTTTTTCCAGGTTTATAAGTAATAGACAAACAAATCAGAAAAACATTACAAAAGGAGAGCGAAATAAATCTCAAATATATAATGGCAGTTCCAATTTTTGAAATTTGGACCTGGTTTGAATTTTGAGGCCTCATGCCGTGCTAATTCTGGAGGCACAGGACTGTTGCTTTGGATGAGCATCTACAGAAAAGATTGATTCCATTGAATGTCAGTCTGTTATAAATATATACCTTGATTCTATTTAGAAAAAAAATGCAAAATGTAAGAGAAAGCTTGGTAAACAGCAGAGATTGCTTATGTTTAACAAAAGCATTTGATACCCAACTGGTTTGTTATAGTTGTTTGTTTCCTTTTCTAGCTCATTGTTGGATGCATGTTGATTAAAAATGAATTCTATGAAATATCAGAATAATTATAGATATGCTAGTGCAATCAGCAATAGCAGTCTTAATGATACTGTTCACCTGTTTTAAATCATAGAAGACATCCGAGTCATAGTGTGTCAAGAATGTAGTTGCCACCCCTGTCTTGCCAGCACGTCCAGTACGCCCTACAACATGCAGGAAAACTCAAGTAACAACCTGGACATATGACAACCTAATGATTATCAAATGCATTCCATAATATCAGATACATTTTCAACTTGCATACCGATACGGTGGGTGTACATTTCAATGTTTGAGGGCATGTCAAAATTGATCACATGTGCAACATCCTGCAATCAACATTCAAAGATCAATTGTGTTAAGAGTTTCAAGTGCCTTCTTTTGATAAACAAAATCTACGATACCTAAGATTCAAAATTTTACTACTAGAACAAAAACCAATACAAAGTACAAACATTAATCAAGTATATAAATGCAAGCAAAGGTGGCATCCATAAAAATCATATCTTGAGTGAAAGTTAATAAACCGGCATTTACATTTTTAATAGCAATTAGAGATAGATCATGGGTACTATTGTGGGCTTGAATGGGGGATGAATTATCCTAATGTAACTTTTATGAAGAACAAACATATAGTTTAAAGATGGAAAAGTTGCAACGCATGAAAACCAACTCTGGACTTGCAATAATGTATTTGAAGTAAAGAACATTTAACATAATATATAGATATGAAAATAATTTGACTGGAAAATAAAAATGTGTGGATATTCACAGTCTATGATTACAGGGAATGTATGGATTGAAATGAAGAAGAGGGCTCTAGGGAAAGATTGAAGCAGCTATCTCTAAATATATTTTCGTGGGAAGTTAAGGAGAATAGAGAGGTGATTGAAAAAGAATCTGAGGCAAGAAGATGATGGACATGGCTAAAAACTCTGATACAATGTAAGGAAGCACAAAGTAATTAAAGAATAGTGACCAAATGGAATAATCCTTCACAAAAGATTGAAATTGAATTTAAATGGAGCAGAAAATGGAAACCCAGGATCATCTGCAGATGGGAGAATATTTAGAGATGATAGAGCACAGCCTGTGTTGGGCTATGGGATCCACTCTGGGATTGATACTAATAATTGGGTATAAGGTATGGTAACAGTGAAAGGACTCAGGATTGCAGAAGAAATGGCTAAAACTGGGAGTTGGGGAGTTGCAACTATTGATCAATACAATGAGCAAGAAGGGATGCAAATCCTGGAGATTAAAAAGTTTGATGCAGGAAATTCCAGGAGCTGATCACAGACTTAGAGGAAACCGTTTTTGAACATGTTAAAAGAGTTTGTAATAAGGCTGCTGATCTTCTATCAAACAAACAGGGATGCTTCCAGAAAAAGAAATTTCAAATTTGTATTGACAAGATTTTAAGTCTCAGCCATGGGAAATATAATGCATTCACTTTCTGCTCAGAATCTCTAACAAAGCATATGCAGGCTGATCTTGTGATGGGGGCTAATCTTTGTGCTACAATTTCACTGTGCAAGTGCGCAGTGGAATTGAATGCTCACTGCTGACTAACAAATGCAATGGATTGGAGACTAATGGAGAGAAACGTCAAGTTGTAAGGCTGATCTTGGTGTTGGGGTTATAGCTCTGCTATTCTTAAATGCAGATCTGGAATGATAATGAAATAGAATGCACATCCAGGATAGCGTGTCGCATTGCAAAGATTTTGGATTTTAGTGGTTCTCATATGAGAATAAATGGGCTCAAGAATTATTATGTGTCATAGTGAGTATTCTGCTAGTTGATTGAGTGTAAAGAATATGTTAAGTACTCAGAGTAGATGAAATCAGCAAGATAAATTTGATGGTTTTGGTATTTTCCATTTAAACAAAAGCTTGTTCTTTCCCATATTGCCATGAAGTATAATTTGGATTTTACTTAGAATTGGTATCAATCTGCAGCTGACTGTCATGTCCAGACAGAAGAAATTCAAGAACACCTGGCGTATTATTTTATTTTCTGTAGGCTTATGGGTAAGATGAGGGAAATCATTTTAAAATAATAGTTTAAGTTTATGTATAACATTTTAATAGGAACTTAAATGTTGTTTTTTTAAAAGCAAGCCAATATTATGTCATTAGAGAAGCAAGCCATGGGGGCACTCTTATTCTTTAAGTTACTTTTAACATTATCTGAAATATTTTGTAAAGGGAACTTAACTATTTTATTTTTATAGTCTGCCTAAATGGGGCACAATAAGGCCATTTGTAACTCCTGGGAATATTTTATTACCTCTATCTTTTGGGATGAGAGTTATAATCTAAAATTTGGAGGGGAGATACAAACTTTAGAATAAACTAGTGCAGAGGAAAATTTCGAAAAGAAAGAAATAATAGTTTATTATTCCCTCAAAGAATCTATAAAGAGGGGAAGGAGCTCAAAGGAGATGCAATTTGATATTAACTACTTCTTCTATTTTCAGAGTACTTGTGTTTCAAAACCAATCAAAGGATAAAACCCCTTGTCTTTACAAGATCCAAAAATAAAAAACCACTGAGGTTGTAATATCCCCAATGGGATCTGCCCTAAGATTCTGGAATTAAATTTCTGATTTCTGCCCTAGCTTTCTGCACTTTAGATTTCTGCTCAAAACCCTAATTTCTGATTTTATTTTCTGCTCTTAAACAAATAATTACAGCGAACATAAACTTGCTCAAACATGACAAATAATGATGGCAAATGATACTGTAAGTTGACAATCATTACAAGCATGAAATACACCATGAAATACACAATGTAGCGCAACCAAATTGAAACAACAAATCTGATTTTCTGAATTAAACCCTGCTCCTACAACTGAAAGTTCTGATCTAATTTTTACAATGGATTCTAGGGCACAACATGCCAAACAATGCCCAGAATTTCTGCATTATAAATCAGACTTATACAGTATAATTTGTACATACCAAATACATGCAAATTAGAAGGAAAATGATAAACCCTAGCTAGGCAAATTCTCTAAGAGGTGCGCCTAGGGTTTACTGTTCCAAACCACCTCCAAAACAAGTGAAAATGCCCTCAAAGATGGGTGCTCCAAATCTGCCCAAGTGTGGCACTCAAGGTAGGGTGAAACCCTAATGCAACAATTTCCACAATTGCCACCAAGGTGCTGCTCCAAAATAGATCTTCAAATCTGAATATGCAATGTAGTTCTCCAAATGACACCAATGAAGTACAATTAGGTCTCCGTGATGAGACCTCCACAAGGATGAGCTAGGGTTTCATCCAACTCACCACATTCCTAAGGGTTTTCATCCTTGGAATGAAGGCTAGCAATATTACAGCCGAATGAGATAAAACTCAAGAGAAAATCATATATGAATGATCCCCATATGAATACAAAACACCTTTTATTTATAGCTCTCCAAAATAAACTCCTCAAGGCCAACCTCCTCTTGGAAAATTCATTTTATTTTATTTTCTTCTTTTTCTCCCATAGGGCTAACCTCCCTCTAGGTGCCAAGAATATAAAATAATTTTATTTTATTTTTATTATTCTTTCTCCACTTGGGCAACCACCTTTTAGGGCTTCATAATTCACTTTTAGGACCTCTCCTAGGTCGTCTTCCTCCAAGGAAAAATTATTTGGATTTATTTTACTTTTTCCTTGGCATTAAAAAAAATAACTAGTCATTTTCCATCCTTTATTTTCTCCTTCACCAAATGGCTCATAAAAAAATTCAATTTTCCCAATAAAATTGATTAAAAATAATATTTAATCAATTAGGTCATTCCCTTAGGCCTTCGGCTTAGCCTACGAGAATAGGATAGGCTAACCAACTCCATTAGGTGATCACTTCGAAAATGGGGACATGACAGTCCTCCCTTCCCGGAATTGCTTGCCCATAAGCAATTGCAAGCTTACATCCTGCAAAGTACCATCAAGTGACAAGTATCTCCATCCAATCAAGTACTCTATGATTACTCTACTCCTCAACCTATGGTTGCATCTCTGAGAATATGAAGAATGATATGCAAAGTGAGCTCTAGTGGCTAGCAATGAAGCACAACTAGCCAAACACACTTGAACTCAATTCGGCTCCATTCCCCAAATTCAGGAATCCTGCTCCCTCTCCATGTATTCTACTTGTGTAGCTGTAGGAACAAGGACGCAAAACCCTCAACCACAAGTACCAACAACTCCTTACCTCCAAAGGCTCCATCGTCCATGAGTGCTAAGTGTATCAAAGACAAAACACTTAACAAAACCAAAGCCCTGAAGAGAGTCATGTCTATCAATAAGTGATGAATGATATGATCCCTAAAGCACAACCACCTGTACCAAGTCTTCCGCTGCTCCACTTTGATACAATC
The DNA here is from genome assembly GCA_007258455.2 of Sequoia sempervirens. Lineage (NCBI taxonomy): Eukaryota > Viridiplantae > Streptophyta > Pinopsida > Cupressales > Cupressaceae > Sequoia > Sequoia sempervirens. The sequence continues at coordinate 68,350 of VDFB02351102.1, forward strand.
ATTACCACACCAAGAGTTGTGAAGCAACTCATCGTGATCCTTGTGGAGTAGTGTACCAATTACTCCAATCCCTAGATCCCAAATCATCACACCATCACACCCACTGAAAATGAAGAGATAGATGTCTCTCATAGTGTCACCATCATCAACTATCCATCCCACCTTGAATGATATCCTATGGATGTGAAAGATGCCCATCACAAGTGCATAGAAAAACCTAAGTTGCCAGTTCTGGTACGGGACCGGGCATGGGTACGTCGGTACAACGATTTTTTTTCCTTGGGTACGGTATGTTTGGGTTTAGCTGTATATATATATATATATATATACAAAAAATAAAAAATATACATACATACATACATACATATATATATATATGCAAAAATTAAAAAATATAAAAAATTGTAAATACATTTGATAGTATGATATAATATACTTCATCAATCATCAGTCATCAATTCATCATTGAATCATTGATCAATGGTAGTGATAAAGATAAATGCCAATTGATAGTTCAAAATTTCAATATTATGTCATATATCATATATGTCTAAAGTCACGATTCAAATGAAGATCATTACAATTACAAACTTACAATGATAAAAGGGATCTGACGATAAACCATCTAGTTATTACAATATTGGATTAATGTCAATGTTTATACTGAAATAAATATTTTATAAATCCACTAAATTGACAAGCAACATTTAAGAAGCTGATAATGAAATAATACCTTTGAAATTAATTTGAAACCAAGTTACCGTTTGGGTTTGGGACTGCAATGGGTACGAGAACCCGACGTGGATACATGAAATTTTTTTAGGGTTTTGGGTACATATGGATCGCGGTGTATATATATATATATACAAAAAAATAAGAGAAATATAGATAATTGTAAAACTAAATCATTTCATAGTATGATACTTGATCATTGATCAATGCCAAATGCCAAAGATAAATATTCACGATCATTGATCATTGATCGAGCAAGATTCATCATACATTTACCCTGGCAAACACATTCCCAGGTCTGAGATATTTATAAACTCATTGTATTACTTGTAACTGCTGTTCATTCTATTATCTGGTGTTATAAATCAATGTATTTGCTGCTACAAATAGACTGTGAGAAGTTGTAAAAGATTATAACCTTGTCTCAGATTGAGTACAGACTTTCTTCTATCTGCTGTTAATTTTCTGAGGATTAACTTCATACATCAGCTCTAAACAGAACACAGGAAGTTCTTGCAATAAGTCTGAATATGTATTTCTGAATATGCTTGGTAAACTCAGTCCAATATTGAGTAGTATGTTTCAGATTTGGGTTATCAGATTTACTGTTAGTATCTACGGAGTGGATGGTAATGTTGTAATGCTGATTATCTGTTGTACACTATTATCTATTGCAAATTTTTGAGGTTGCTGTCAATTCTGGTCGTTGTATGTAATGTATCTGCTGCAAATATAAGCTCAGTTTGTATTGCTGTGGTCTGGCATAGTTTTGGAATACTGTGATCTGCTCTTTGTTGGTTATTCTGAGTATGTATAGGTCTGATATTAATTTTTGAGTAGTTATCTATTGTGTATCAATCATATTTGAAAGTTGGAATGGCTTAGTATTGATTCCCAGATTTGCCTCTGCATTACACATTGAATTATCACAATGGAAATCATCACTATGAAATGATCAATGATCAAGTATCATACTATGAAATGATCAATGCTGTTTTAGGGTTAGGAGGAAAAAAAATTAAAAAAAAAATGTTTTTCAATTTTTTAACTTGGCCCATGGGTTCGCCTGGGTTTGCTCGAGTTCGTGCTGGGTACGCACAGGGTGCGCGCCCAGCATTGTGGGTTCGCTAGGGTTCGCACACCCGTGAACCCTGGCGAACCCACAATGCTGGGCACACACCCTGTGCGTACCCGTAGATGAACCCGAACCGGGTGCGTACCCGAACCGGGTTCGGGGCCTGCGGGTACGAACCCTACAACATAGTTTGAAACCCAAGCTAAAATAGATCACAAACTGCTGCAAAAAAAGAACGATCCTGATTGATATATGGCTCAAACTCAATATAGGTATGACCTGAACAAACTGACAAATAAGTTGTATAGAGGTGTTTAGATGCATCAAATCAGTTAATGATAGGTTGCAACCTTCCTAGAAACTCATATGCTTCTTCTAGAAATTGTTACAGAATATTGCACCATAGGAAATTAACAATTTTTGCACAAGTATATTAATTTCAGTGATTCAAATTAACATTTTCTGCCTAGCAGCACCTTGGGAGTGCTTGGGAGTGCCTGGGAGCACCCTGGGAGCGCCCAAGAAGGATCCATAGAGAACCCGGGGCTGCCTGGGTGCTCTCAGGTGCTCCCTAGGCCGCTCCCATACCCAAACGCTCCAGACGCAGGCACGGGATCCTTTTTTGAAGAACTCGGTAACATAGAGAAAAACATAAGAACCCCTACTAGGCACTAATATAAATCAGAACAACACCAAGCAAACTGAAAATCATACCTATGATGGTGCAAAAGGTACCTCCAATGTCATATGATGATAAGATCTCATCATCATGCCAACCTCCAACACTAAAGTAGTGATCCCAACCTCTCCAATCCATCCAAACAGCTGCTACTCTCAAGGTATACCCTGAAAAACTCCCCGACCAGCAAGATAGGACAGCCATCTATCAATAATGTATGAGATAGAAACCAATGGGTTAGGGCTGGAATACTTCTGCCCTCATGCTCATCTCCATACATAGACCATAGCCCATCTAAAACTCAAGCATATGACACTCTAAATCAAGTACTTGTATGGCATCATCTTCATACCTTGATCATAGACCAGCTGAAACTCCACACCTCCAAGTGCATACCAATCACCATCAAATGTTTCCATGACATGTGTCACCAGTTCTGAAATTAGGGCAGCGTCATACTCTACCAAGGAATCTTCAACACAAGTAGACTCCTCGAGCTCCTCAAGGATGGCTAAGTGCCCAACCAGATCTGAATCACAAATGTCTCCATCTACACATACATGCATATCATTGTTGGCTGGTCCACAAGTTGTGCGCTCAACTATCTCATCCATAACCATGACTTGAGCCTTCAATGGGCTCTCCAAAGGAGGTGACTCTTGATGTCCATGATGCAAACAATGTGTACAAACAGAAATTTTTGAATCATACTTCTCCTCATGTCCATGCAAATATGAGTGTTCTTTGTGCGTGACTATCATAAGAGGATCTTCCCTTAAATCTTGAGTTCCACTATCATCCTCATGTGTTATGGCTGCCATCACATGATTATGTAATGGTAACAAACTGCTGTTGCAAAACAGAAAATCAGACCCTACCTCATGTCTTTGTGTGGTGTCTTCAAGGTCCCCAAGCACTTCTTTCTTCATTGTTTTATGCTCTATATCAAGTGCTGATCTAGTGGATGTGTCCAACTGAAAATCAAGTGTATCATTTGTCATAATTTATGCCTTATGGCTGCAAGTTATATCTTCATGTGTACATCTCTTCCATCCTTAAGACTTCACAATAGGGTCCCTCAAATTCTTAATCTCTTTGTCTAGTCTTCACACTCTTCATATAGGATTGTTGTTCATTGGATGTGGCTGCATAGATGACCGAGTTTCTGCTGTAGATGATGAAGAATGTGCCAAGCTCAACTCCAAACAAAGCTCATCAACCCAAATTTCTGATTCTTGAAGGGCCATTTGAGTGCTCTTCAAGGAATCCATAGTAACCTTAAACTCATAGGTAAACTTATCAACTTTATCTTATTGCCCTCCTAGTGCATCAAAATATATCTCATCAAGCTTGAGAAGATGATCTTTATCTAAAAGTAGATGTAGGTAATTTGACTTCAATACCACCAAGGCTTCTTTGAGCACCTATAAGTCTGCAAGAGATAGTTCTCCTTCAAAGTTCTTGTGTGTCCCTGGAGCCCTTAAACAATAATCTGCCATCAACTTATGAGTATTATCAAAATGGGTTAGGGCTGCAATAATCATGTCTTCGTTGACCTTCAATTGCCTTGCCAAATGATAGGATCCATGGGGCCTATGATCTTCATACAAATTTTCTGATTTATATTCACAACCATGCATCCCAAAACCAGCTACCTCTATGACATCTTTATCACACAACTCATGTTTTGAGGCTAGGTCAACATCAAATTCAATCAAGGCATCATTATCATAGTAGTGAGTAGAATCATCTTCTTCCCATAGGACAACATCATCATCATCATGCACAATAAAGGAATCATCATCATAAGAGTAGTGTGTCAGAACACAAGTAGATTCATGCCCCTTTTCAGTTGCTGGTCTAGAGGGTGTATACAATCATAAAGTGATCCCTCAATTCTTGCAATGCTAAATCAACTTTATCAAAGTCACTTTGCTCACTACATGACAAAATTTTTGTATTGCTTTTATATGTATGAACATTATCACTATCCAAGTTATCCAAATCACAAATTGATTCCTTACCAATAAGATGTAGAGTTGGTGAAGTAAAGCTAGGCTCACGCAATGGAACATTCGTAGAATTCATACCTCCACATAGCTGATCAATCAATGCTGGTTTGGCAAACTCCGGGACAGCATTTCCTTCAATCTTGTGGTCACCATGAAGACTTATGTGTTATCCACTTGTACATGCAATAGTTGATTCTTGCTTGTCCATATCCTCATATGGCTGAAGTGAACTTGTGAACATGGCTTCATCCTCTTTAGGGCTTCCACATGTATGGCTAGGAGTCCAAATTTCTAGACATGTTGATTGATCTTTGTCTTTCCCATGATCAATTGTAGGCTGCAAATCACAAGCAAGTGATTCCTCTTTCTTTTCTATCCTTTCTTCAATGGTAACTTCCGGTGATTTTGATTCTGATTCAAACTTCATTTCCTCCAACAAAATTGATTTTTATGGGTCTTGTTCCTTGACCTCCTCCTTAGCTGTTTCCTTATGTATTCATATAAGCCTATTTTGTGGGGGTATTGGTACTCGAGTGCCTTCAAGTACACATCAAAGGGAACACAAGCCTTTGCATGATTTGACAAACTTTGGTATTGGTCCAAAATTTTGGAAGCTTCCGATAGGTACCTTTCTTCTTCCTTTCATATTTTTAGCAATAGCTCTTGAATAGGATCTATGCCTTCTACCTTGGGTAAGAATTTAGGGCACCAATCCATGCTCTTTCTCCAAGGCCCCCTTTCACTCCTGTCCAATGTAGATCTGCATGTGCCAAAATAGACCCGCAGGCTGCCAGGACACACCTGCTCTAATACCACTGCAGCATCCCCAATGGGATCTGCCCTATGATTCTGGAATTAAATTTTTGATTTCTGCCCTAGATTTCTGCACTTCAGATTTCTGCTCAAAACCCTAATTTCTGATTTTATTTTCTCCTCTTAAGCAAATAATTACAGCGAACATAAACTTGCCCAAACATGACAAATAATGATGGTAAATGATACCACAAGTTGATGATCATTACAAGCATGAAATCCACCATGAAATACACAATGTAACGCAACCAAATTGAAACAACAAATCTGATTTTCTGAATTAAACCCTGATCCTACAACTGAAAGTTCTGATCTAATTTTTACAATGGATTCTAGGGCACAACATGCCAAACAATGCCCAGAATTTCTGCATTATAAATCAGACTTATACAGTATAATTTGTACATACCAAATACATGCAAATTAGAAGGAAAATGATAAAACCTAGCTAGGAAAATTCTCTGTAATTGACCTGGTGTCTCTCAACCCCAAACCAATGCTGAAGAATGCGGATTGTGTTTTTGATGTTTTGTTGGTTTTGTAGTATTTTGGTTTTTTTGCAAATAAATGATTTTTGTAATTCTCTAAAATGATGCCAGAATGTATATATATAAATGCAAGTAAATATTTCACTATTTGCAATGATAAGAAAGGCAAAGAGCCAATTCAATTCAGATTTGTAACTTAAATTGCAATTATAAATATATACATTCAAATGAGATTGGGAAATGGCATCACAATTCATTCATACCTGATAGCCTAAGCTAGGATGTCAATTCTGGAATATCTGATAAAATGATCAGCTACAGCAAACTTCTCAAATCCAACGCCTAGAAAATATTAAAACTTCCTTCACCTTTATCTTGGTGTCAAATATGTGCAGCCAACAATCGCCCAATGGAAAGACAATGAGCATATTGTCCAAGCACTTTTGGGAATCCAAGTTCAGTCTTGAAATGATCTGAAGTAATTATATCAGCAACCTGGAAGTGTGCATACATGAACGCCTAGCTTGAAAGGATGTAGGCTCCATGTTCCCAATGCTTCCCATAAACTCCCTTAAACTGGCCACTCCCACCAATGAAGAGAAAACACAAAGAACAAAGGCATTACAGACTTAGAAGAGAACACACCCAGCACAGGTGCCCTGTACGGCCCTAGCAGCAAGCTTGTACAGCCTGGAGTTGCAATAATTCTGCCCAGAGTTGTTGCTACAACATTATCAATGGCAGCTGGTATGAGCTGCAGAGTTTCCCCACGAAGTTCCTTCAAATACTTATCAAGATCTTCACAAATAAGCACAATACCATAGCAAACACTATTCACGCGTACTGTAGCGCGGGTACTGTAGCAGCAATGAAAAATATTCAACAATGCTTAATGTCTTCAACGTTGAGCTTCATACCTTGATCTGCAATGAAATAATTCTTAAAAACCCTTACAAAATACTGTAGTGGCACTGTAGCAATACTGTTCACGTCACTGTAGCCGTACTGTAGCAATGCTTACTGTAGCAGCAATAAAAAGCTTGAAATTTGATTGATAATGGCTGCCAATGATGAATACCTTAGGTCTGCAATAGATTAAACTTTCAACACTCAAACCCTCGTTAAAGTTCGTCAAATTTAAGCACAAGTATGACTCCTGAATGAAGCCACTCTAATTGCTATCTTCAATGGGTATCTCACCACCTTAGATTAGCTACACACTTAAGAGTTTTCATTCTCCAATGGCTGGAAATGATTGAAATCTGCAGAAACCCTTGTTTCTCACAAACTCCAGAGCTTTCAAGTCTTTAGACAAAATCGAATGATCAATAGAATGAATTCTTTTTGCTCTTTGAAAGCTTTTATAGCCTCCTTGAGAAAATCGACCCATTTTGGCTTTTAAAAATCATTTAAATATTATAATCTTCAATTTGCATTTAATGCCTTCTCATTACCTTGGTTTATGTGCACATAATCAATTAATATCATTAAATACACTTTTAATGTGTCATTGGCCCCATTCGAATATAAAGTTAATTTATAACTTTATATTATAATCCCTTTTAATATGAAGTCATTTTATAACTTTCTATTATAATCCCTTTTAATATAAAGTCATTTTATAACTTTATATTATAAACCTTTTTAATTAAAATCATTAATGACACATTAAATATTAATATCTCCATAAATATGCATCCGTTAGCCATGCCAACTGAAACCAAGGTCAATTTTGCCAAACTCTGAGTGATCAGACGCCCTGCCAAAGATAGTAACTCCTGATAGTTGACTTACTATAAATAGTAAGTACACACCACTGAGTCTAGAAACAATTGCAAAGGTCCAATCAATGGTCGATACTGCAAATATGCTCTGTTCAGGTGCCCTACTAATATTGGAAACCCTGACTCTCCCAAAATAGTAACTTACTATAAATAGTAAGTGTGCCAAACTGAGTTAAATAACCTGTGCACAGGCCAAAACCTGAATCCAGTTGAGGAGTAATGTTTCTAATCACCGGGTAATTGCCACAAAAGACCCCCTATCCACAACTGTTAGCCTATGAGGGTCAAATGATAGGCTAATCCTTACGAACACTGATGCTCACGAAAATGGGGACATTACATTCTCTAAGAGGTGCACCTAGGGTTTACTGTTCCAAACCACCTCCAAAACAAGTGAAAATGCCCTCAAAGATGGGTGCTCCAAATCTGCCCAAGTGTGGCACTCAAGGTAGGGTGAAACCCTAATGCAACAATCTCCACAATTGCCACAAAGGTGCTGCTCCAAAATAGATCTTCAAATCTAAACATGCAATGTAGTTCTCCTCCAAATGACACCAATGAAGTACAATTAGGTCCCTGTGATGAGACCTCCACAAGGATGAGCTAGGGTTTTGTCCAACTCACCACATTCTCAAGGGTTTTCATCTTTGGAATGAAGGCTAGCAATATTGCAGCTGAATGAGATAAAACTCAAGAGAAAATCCTATATGAATGATCCCCATATGACTTCAAAACACCTTTTATTTATAGCCCTCCAAAACAAACTCCTCAAGGCTGACCTCCTCTTGGCAAATCCTTTTTATTTTATTTTCACATAGGGCCAACCTCCCTCTAGGTGCCAAGAATATAAAATAATTTTAATTTATTTTTATTATTCTTTCTCCACTTGAGCGACCACCTTTTAGGGCTTCATAATTCATTTTTAGGACCTCTCCTAGGTCATCTTCTTCCAAGGAAAATTATTTGGATTTATTTTATTTTTTCCTTTGCATTACAAAAAAAAATACCCAAAGTCATTTTCCATCCTTTATTTTCTCCTTCACCAAATGGCTCATAAAAAAATTCAATTTGCCCAATAAAATTGATGAAAAATAATATTTAATCAATTAGGTCATTCCCTTAGCCCTCCAGCTTAGCCTACACAAATAAGATAGGCTAACCAACTCCATTAGGTGATTACTCCAAAAATGAGGACATGACAGAGGTTTTATTGGAATTCGAAAATGAAAACTCTTGGATTCTTAGTGGGTGATTCCGACTCAAGGATTACATTGGTGCTGATTGGAAAGGTTTTGAGATATTTTAGAGTTGTGTGGTTTGCATGTTTTTAGTGTGTTTCAGTTGGTGTGAAGATTTTTAGTGTTCCTGAATTTGTATATGTGTGTGAAGTTTCCATTTTTTTAATTTGTGAGAAGATATGCAAATAATATTTTGTACTACTTGCTGGCTGAACTAGTAAAAGATTTGTGTGGTTTGCAGGTTTTCAGTGTCTTTCATTTGGTGTTAAAATTTCTAGTTTCCTGAATTTGTATGTGCGTCGAGTTTCCATTTTTTTTATTTGTGAAAAGATATTGTACAAATAATAATTTATTTTACTGGTTAGCCGAACCAGCCCTATTTTCCAGCTATCTTATGCTGATTCCTGCATTGTGATTATATTTATTTTATTTAATATCAATTGCAACTTTGTTAATGGTTTTGTCGTACCATTCTAAACTTAATCTTAGCTTTTATTAAGTCCAAAAGAGGGGGCCGCTGCTGTTCCCAGGCCAGGTCACATCATATTTTATGACTTAAGGCTGCTGTCTCTGGTTGGGATGGCAGCGATTCACTTAAGGAGTATTAACATGTGAGTTTGTATTGTGAAGGTTGTCGCATGACTAAGAAGTGGTGTGATTCCTTTGATTAAAGGTTGCATGTGGTATCCCGCCCTGTTTGAGATATTTGCTATAGAAACTGCCTTCATTAATTTTTATTTTTTTTTTGAAATATTTACCAGGAAATGCATAAAATTGCAAAGCAAATGCAAATAGAGAAATGCTAAAAGCCAAAACATCAAATGATCAACTCTGATTAATTATTGCTTGAATTTACAATAAGATCATACTTGGATAACAACTTCTGATCTCGAAACTTTGTAAACCCTTGTTATGAATCTCTCCTAAAAATCGATGAAGCACAAATGTGACTTCTAAGATGAAGCCACCAATTAGCAAACCTCAGATGATCTTTCACACCCTCAGAAAGCTCAAATCAAAAGAAACTACACTCTCAAGTTTGCTTGTAGCTGAAAACCCTAGTTTCCACCTCCAAAATGCCAAAGCACAAAGCCGAGTCGAATGAATGATCAATGATAATTCATTAGCTTTTCAAAATGCCTTTATATATCCTTCTCCAAATGGCTCGACTCCCAATGAGGCATTTTTACATTAAAATTAATAAAATGACTTTCACTTTATATTTGCTCTTGTTATTTAATGCCATCTCATAAAGTGGGCGCCCAATATCATAACTTTATTATTTGACTTAAATGCACTTTATATAATTGGCTTTATAATTGTTAAATAACCCCTTCATAATAAAGTCAATAAAATATTTAAATGATGTGCACTTTTATAATAATTAATTATTATTAAAGCTTTACTTTAATAATAACTAAAACTCCATAAATAAACATCGTTCATCAATTCTGACTTCGCCATAGGCTTACCCACTGTACACTCTGCCCAACAGATGCCTTACTCAAAATATTAAGGTTGGCCTCTATCAACACATTGACTTACTATAAATAGTAAGTATATAAAAACAGAGCCAAAACACCTTGAATAACATAACCTTTGAATACGTCAAAGATCAAAAGATGAAAACATTGCCAATTGCCAACTGGAGAACTAGCAAACTCCAACACTGGACCCTCTAATCACCCTGATTAGCCTAGGAGGACCCGAAGATAGGCTAAACCACCAAACTCTGATGCACGCTCAAAAGGGGACATTACATTGCAACACATATTTGGGGGGTGACTGCTCAAAAGTAAATAATATTCTGTTCTTTGACTACAAAGATTGCTGCTCCAGGCTATATGAGTATTTTCAGCTGTAGGTACTGTTGCTATTATTAGCTGAATACAATATTGAAATGGTTTTGCAGTAAATTTGCATCGGATGTTGCATCAGCAATTGGTTTTCAGAATATTGTTACATGTGGAAAAGAGTTTCTGCTAGAATGGATATCAGAAATATGTGCATATCAGAGAATATTTTATTAAGTTTTAGTAGTGTGGATTTGGATTCATATCAACAGTGCCTCTATTTGGATATATATTCTTACTTGCTGATCATATAAGGAAATTTCAGTGGTTCAATGTTTCAGTATAGAGCTTTGTGCAGTTATCTTCCAAAACTTTCATATTGCATTTAATTTTAATGATGGAGTCTGGAAGTCATAGCCCCTAGACCTTCATTTAATATTGGCATTGACTTGTAAAGGTGATTGATGGCTTACCCACCAAGACCTACATTCTGATTTTGCATGCTTCTTAAGCTATGTAGTTTACCGCCAGTAATGCAATATGATTTGATTTCCAGCAACTGTATGCTCTCACCTTGCCAATCCCAGGAACTTGGTCATTAGAAAGTGTTGGGATTTGTACATACATTGAAAATTTCTTGAGTTAAGAAATTCAGTGTGGGTCATTACACCAACTACTTCATGATTTGTTTCTAACTTTCTTGTGGTAAACCACTAAGCAAATAAAGCAAGCAAAGAGAGGTTGAAATAGCTTGCCTCTTTTGCAGGTCTGGGCCTATTTCCAGTTATATTTAACAAAAACAAAACATTTTGGAGATGATTTAAACAGGAGGCACAAAGAAAAGAATGGTGACCAAAAGAAATATTCCTCCACAGTAGATTGAAACTGAATTTTGATGAGGCCGAGAAAGGAAACCCAGCAATGTCTGGGTATGGGAAGATTGTTACACCCCGATTGTATAGCTACAATTGCATAGGGCAATGAATTGTAATGATTGAATCATTTAGATGAATAAAACATCATGTTCTTGTTATCAAATGAATGTGTCCTATTTAAATGATTGTCTCATTTGACTGATACTTCTATTGATGTAATTCTTGATTACTGTTTATTCTAACTTTTGAGATGTTTTATGTATACTGCTTTGTTGTGAGCATATGACTCCCGTTATTGTGTCATGGTGTGCAGGTAAGAGGACCATTCCTCCAGGTAGAGGAGAAATATCACTCGGGGAGGAGCTTGGTCGGGTAAACAGTAACAAGTACCAATTGAGCATACACACACATCCCTTAGACTGAGTAAGCTAAGTCAGTTTGTTGAAGTTATGGGTAAGTCATCCGTAGGCTTGTATGTTGACATTAGGAGTCTTATCTACTTCTGAATGCATGTATAAGTGATGCTTGTCTGTGTAACTGTTTATGAAATTATGTTACAAGTTAGGAGGTGGGCATGTATACATGTATATAGTATATACACGTATCCATAGGTATATTCATGTCGATACAAATGTATGAGGGCTAATGGATATGCTCGTACGAGTGCATCAATAAAATACACTTATGTATACGTGTACATAGAGGAAAATATACAAACAAATATACATGTACATATACCCACAACCAACCTGACATATATATGACTATTAATAATATTATGTTAATATTGCCTTGGAATCTACATATACACATATATACACATGTACATAGGTATGTATATTGGAAGTATGCTGATTGGCTCGCAATATACGTACTTTGCAATTAAATATGTAAATGTGTATATATTTATATATGTAAAGGTATATATATATATTTAATATTATATAAAATATAGATATATAAGCTTATTTAAATTATAAAATTTAAATATATATATACATAGATATATATTAATGTAAAATAAAACTATAGTATATATATATTAATATAATAAAATAAATGTATATATATATATATATATTACTTGTTGAAATAATAGAATGGAAATCGATATTGTTTAAAAGGACTTTATTTTAAATAACATAAAGTCAAAAGTTTAAGTCGATTCATGGAAACGTGAAGTTTAAACTATTGAAATCGATTTATTTCATTGGACAAAATAAATCACTCTAAATGCAACGCATTTTTGAGAAAGATCACGTGAAAACATTACAAAGGAGAAATATTGCATTTGGAGACTTTAGAAAACATCTGAAAGTTTAAAAAAATAAATAAATGAAGCTGCATTTGGGAGAAACGTCATGCCTGAAGCGCACGGGCTGAGACTTGGTCTGTGAACATGGTGCAAATGTTGTTCTTCAGGCAACAAAAATGGCAAGGTGGAATCATTGCAGACTTGACTTTTTCTTCTCAAACGAACTTTCAACAAATTGCTTCAAAAATGCCCCAAAATCTGAGTACGCTTGGGAGGTGTCGACTCAGGAAATTTCTCATGTGTGAGTTGAATCTTTCTTGGCTTGTTCTCAGCAAAGAAGGGCGAATAGCCTCTGAATTCCGCCACATTTTATATTGGAAACATTCAAAGCCTTGTCTGGCATTTTACATGCCATTAAAGAAGGGAAATGGTTGAGCAGGGGCTCTATATAAAGCCGCCCTGCTCACTCTTTATCTTCACTATTCACCATTCATAATCCGAATTTAGGCTTTTTCTGGAGAGTAATTCATATTTTCTGAAGTGCATTTAGTATTATTTCTGAGAGCAAAAATCACCATTGGCTGAGAGTCATTTTCTATTTACTATCATCACATTTCCTGAGTGTTTTCATTCTGCTGTGAGTTTCATATTTCTGTGAATTACATTTACAGAGAGTTACTTATATTTTCTGAGTTTACATATTGCTAAGAGAATCCATTCTATTTGAGCTTTTCATTTACTGTGAGTGATCACCGAATCTGCGAGTTGAGGTTACTATTTTCTAAGTGTTTGCAATTGAGGAGAAGAGGCACTGTGAGTAAAGCTGGGAAGCGAAGGCTTTTGGGAATAGGCATGAGATATTCTTCTTCTATCTTCTCATTTCTTAGTTGTTTGTTTAAAAACGGAATCTCTATGCTTACTGTTGTGCATAGGCTAAAAGGCAATAGTAGATGAGTTTTTTGTGTGAAAGAAAGTATGAATTGTTTATGATTTGCTTTACCTTTTTTGTACTTAGCAAGTAAAATGAAAGAAGGTTAAAGGTTGCTTATTATGTGCATTACTTTTCTTGTATGATCTCCATATAAGGAGAGTATGTGAAAATAGATACTAAATACTAGGACGGGGATGATAGCATCAAGTCAAGTACAATCCACAGCTTAAGTTAATAGATTAACTTAGTGAAGCTTGCGTAACTCCTAGGATATTGATTTCCAAAATAGGAGAGGATTTGAGCTTACTTGTTATGTTGTTTCATTTCTAGTACGTTAGTATGATTGTAGGATGTTTGGGGTGACGGATTGTAATGAGCCAAACTAGATCTAACTCAAAAACCCCCAATTTTCTGCCCTAAATTTTCAGATTTTTAATTTAAAATAAAAACTTCTCTAGAATCTATTTTGAAGATATGAAATTCCAGCACAATAATAAACTGCAAAATAATCCAGCTTTTGCATTTAATCAAAAATAGTTGCAATAATACATCAGCGATGGCAACTTACAGATACAAATATATTTTGCAGCAATACAACAGCTACTGCAAAACAAACAAACCCTCAGAAATAGCTTGAATCTGAAGCACAAAGTGAGACACCTGAATGATATCTCCAACAGACAATGGGTTTCCATCCATTGCCTTCAAGCTCGAGGGATTCCGTCCTCAAACCTGCTGAAAGCCAAAGCTTCCCTGAATTCTCCAAGAGATAACCAAGCATATACCAAGCATCTTGAAAATGAGCCCTTGCAACACTTTTTATAAGCTTCTTATAAGAGCTCATTCGCACTTTTGACCAATGTGGGATAAAACATAAACTTCCTTTTTGCCTTTTTGATGTCTCATGTATTTTAAAATAAGGGGCCCCTTTTACTATTCATTTTCCCACTTAACTTTAGGCTCACATTAATAAAGTTAAATGATTGACTTTAACTTTATAATTTAACTTTATTAATGCAGTGACGAATTAAACCAATGGAACTAAAATCATCTGCCGATAATAACCAATCTTCCATTGAAAAGGCACTATCACTGGAGACCCCGGGCCCATCTGATGAATTACTATTCGCAGCATTAATGACTTACTAAAAATAGTAAGTATGCCAAAACTACCTCCAAATGCCCCGGATTGACCTGCAATGAAAATTGTCTAGACCAACAATCCTCAAGATTCCTTAAAAGCCCTGGTTAGCCTACAGAACCAAGGAGAAATAGGCTAACGACAACATCATACAATGCGAGCTAGAAAAGGGGACATTACACGGATTCACCCACTGAAGGGCAAAATCTATGTGTAGAGTAAGGAAGCCTTAAGTCAAATCGGCCCTGAGTAGTGTTTATGATAGATGATCTTCATTCGAAGTACTGAATGAGAATACTTTGGCCAAAGTAGTGAAATGTATGACTTCCACATAGACGTGAATTAGTAGAGGCTACACTGTCAGATCATTGTGATCCGAGTACTAGTTCGAGATTGTGAAATAGCAAGGTTCTAGTTGTGTAGGACACAACACTATGCTCAGTTGGTAATCGTTAAAGGATACCCTACCAATCTCTTCTTAGAAGGGAGGGCCATCTATCTAACGATAGGTGTGCGGGGGACTGCATTATAAGTCCGTGGTTGGCGGAAAAGCGCTCGAGTGATGTTTCTCCTCCACAGCAAGCGGTTGATGTACCAAGATTTGAAAGGACGGACTCCTGGACCATCTTACTTCTATTTGTGCAAAAGCTTACGAGCTATGGATGTAATTGTATTACTTTTATGCTTTGATTTATATTTGCAATGGAAATGGAATTCATGTGGAAATATTTTGTAACTTGTATACATTTATCAATGAAGAAAGGAAAATTTTTATTGTATTTGCCTTTGTTACTTGTTACCTTTATATGTTTGGAGTATAAATTCAAAAATTTTAATTTACGCAAGGGATAGGTCGTTACAAAGATATTGAGACATGTCATAGGGATTGAAACCAATAACTGATTAGAAGATATAGTAATGGTGAAAGGACTCGGGATTAAGCAGCAGGGATGGATAAAAATAGTAGTGGAAGAGAGTTGGAGACTGACCTACTGACCATTGCAATGAGAAATAAGGGATGCAAAGCCAGAAGGTTAAATAGTGTGATGCAGGAGACACATACACTAATTGCATAGTTTGAGTAAACCCCTTTTGTATGTGTCAAAAGATCTAGAAATAATATTGCCAATCTTGTAGCAAACAAACAAGTTATACTGCCAGAAAGAAAATTCTATTGATAAGATTTAGTCTCTGCCGTGAGAAAAGGAAATCCATTCCTGTTCTGCACAGGTTACCAGATAAATTTATGCAGGCTAAATCCCTTTTGACAGTAGCTAATCCTTGTGTTGCTCTATATTGCCATTTTTCAGGTGTGTACTGGAATGGACTGATAGCAGAGGAGTGCAATGGACTGGAGACCAATGGAGGAAAATTCTACTTGCAAGGCCTGTCCCATCGGTGGGTAACTGCTCTGCTGTTCTGAATTGAGGATCTGCAATGATAATGAGAAAATAATTTTTGTGGATTGATGATTGTGTGATGTTTGGCAAAATTATTTTATTACATATTTTAGTTGTTTTCACATAGAGCAAATGGGCTCAAGAATCATTAATGTATCATGATGTGGATTCTTCCGATTGAGGAGTGTGAAGAATATGAAAATATTTGTTTGAGAAAAAAAAATGAAATGAAGGACATAAACTCATAGCTTTTGGTAATTTATCATTTCAACAAAAAATTCCTTCTTTTCAAAATTGCCAAAAAATAATTAAAATTTTCATGAGAATTATTATTGATCTGCAGCTGACTAGTACATGATTTTTAAGGTGGGCAACATCTGAGTAAATAGGGATTTTAGCAGGTTGGGCAAGGAATACCCATCCTTTCTTTGTAGGTCTGAACCTATTCACAGTTCATAGAAAATCAAAAAAATGTTTAGGATATGATTTGAAGCCTCTATGGAGTCAAATCACGTTTCTTTCCACTAATTTTTGCTCTATTTTTGTTGCTATAAAAGCATTAAGATCTTTCCCGAAAATAATCAGGACCAAAGAGCCACATTATTGTCCACAGATGCAACCAATTCAGGTGCCCCTAATGTTCTTCTTAAGGATGTATTTTTACTTTTGGTGCAGTACAAGTGCAATACAAGCAATCCAAGGTGTGAGTAGAAGAGTAACCAAATTAAGGACATCACAGGCCACCAAGTAGTTTTCCCATCTTGTGTTATCTACTACTGGCAAGGACAAACTCTTAATCCATGTAGCTGGCCCATTGATTTACATTTGCACACATGAAAAAGAATGAATATGACTGCATGAAGAAACAAAGATTTATGCAGTTAAAATATGAAAATAAGAGTCCTCATCCATACAGTCTATTAATATGATTTGCAGGGTTCTCTCTAAATGACTGCATCTCTGCTTCCCCTATATGTCATCTTATCTTTTCTGTTAAGCATAAACTCAGAAACCAGCCATCTTGATTGGTCCATTGTCCTTTATTTTCCCGTGTTAACTGGCTACTCTATACAATATGAATACAATAATATATTTAAGTCCTCCAGACTAATATGTGTGTGCCTGCATCTTATATATGAAGCTACCTCCATACCAAAGAGTGCTTATGCATAAATGGCCCTAAGGGCCTAAAGCTTTAGCCAATACAAAAACAGGTTTAGGTGTTTTCACATTGACATATTAGCATCCTTTCTCTCGCTAGAGATAAATTTCTGAATGCTTCTGTACATTAATTGTATCTCACTGGCTTTGTGCATAGATTGTTGTGGCAGCATGCTATGTTAGGTATGAATTTGAACATCCAATCCTCCTATGAAATGGTTCTCTATAGAATGGTAGCATATATATTGCCATGTTGAAAACCCAACTGTCTTCTGCTCTTGTCTTTTGTATTTAAATTTTTGTACAGTTATCAGTTGTTTTGCAAGTTCAAGCTCCCCTTTAGCTGATTAATTATTCTTTCTAGGTTCATCTTGTATGGGTCTATATAGAGCTAATCCAAATTTTGTGGTGACTCAAGAAGTTATTTAGCATGTCTACAGGGATAGAGGTGCGTCCAAGGCTAAGTTACTGGTTCTAGTAAGGGTGCAGGTACTGCATACAGCAAAAAAAAATCCTTGGGTATGGGTATGGGTTCGGCTATATATATTCTCAAAATTATAAACTATAATAACAGTGATACTAATAAATGCCAATAAATAGAATGTTTAAATACCTCATATTCATAATATGCAAAAATGAAAGTACTCAAGTCTCAAAATGTCATTACACAATGAAAATTCAAAATTACAATCAATATTTCATAATCTTCATATTCTTCTTCATCAAAAGCAAGGTCAATATTTGGTTCAATTTCATTTGAACCACAATCAATTGAAGTGCCACCCCCACTAGCTGTGTCACGTGCAGAAGCTGCCTCATCTATAGAGACTTCGGCAAGCTCTGCAACTGTAGCATCTAAATCAGCACACTCAGGACTTAGATCCCAATTCTTTGTCATGCCCTCATTGTATTCAGGTGTCTTGTGTGACAAGACAAAGGTTAGAGAATACATAGACCAAATTCTCAGCTGTTTCACACTCAAATGGTTGCGTTTAACCGATTGGATGAAGGAGTGTACTCCAATTCCACTCAGCTCAAGAACTCACAAACTGTTGAATTTGCATACAACATTTAGTATTTAATTTTATAAATACAAAACATAAAATTATTTTATAATATAATAGCATTGAATAAAAAACAAGAAAAATAAAAAATAAAAAGATACATACTTGGGGGAGAATTTTAATTGCAAGAGGTTGCAAGTAAATGGAGCCTTGACCATGTGTATACCACCAATCATGAGCATCTTTCCTATATTTGTCTCGAAGAGCAGAAACATCATGATTCTTTGAAGAAATGAAGTGGCCAAACTCACTCAAGACAGCACTTTGGATATCTTCACATAGAAATATCCTTCTAAATGCAGCCTTATAGCTACTAGCAACCTCCTCATCCCCATATGGTGGCACCCTCCTCGGCAAGGAAAGTTATCTCCTTGCTATATGTTGGTGTTTCAATTCGCACCTCAGGTGTGCAGATTGGAAACGGACAGCTATGCACAGTTAGACTGCTCTTCAAATTAGGAGGGGAAGCTCCTTCTTTTGTTGATTATGCTAAAAATAAATGTAAACTAAATTCCTATCTTTTTATCTCAGCTGAGAGCACAAGGTTTATAAAACTCTTTGCGTTGCAGCTGAGGTTTTCTCTAGTTTTGTAATCTCAACTACAACTAGGCCTAAATTTATAACGCTCCTATATGCTCGAGTAAATTCAGAGCAAGAGGATTTAGAAGTAAATGGGGAATAATTTTGGCTAACTTAGACAAACTTGTTCTCATAACGCATCCAAAGGCTCATTGCTCTTTCAGATAGACTAGATCTCAGGATTCCCTCGAAGGCTCATTGCTCTTTCGAGGTGTAGGCTGAAATAAAGATTATGAGAACAAAACGTCAAATGATAAACTAGATCTAGATTCTTCAAACCCTCTAGAGGATTGCTCAATGTTTTTTGTCTGGGTTTCGATTTGGAAGTAGAAGGTAGTGTGGTAGTAACTGGTGGCGGCTCTGTATTTGGAATAACTACCTTCAGCATCTTCTTGCTATCCAGGAATAGCCTGCTATTCCTTACAACCTTGCTTGTCCTTTCCTCAACAAAGGTGCTCTCTTTGGCATACCAATAAACGGATCGAAGTGACTGCAAGTCAATTTGATCTCTGAAATAAGTGGGAAGTATGACTTCCCTATCATCATCCGATAAACCTTCCACATCCTCTGACAAGAAATCAGCGATCTGTGGAAGAGTGAATTTGCTATAATTGCGCCTGCACACTTCGAACTCGTCTTCACAGCTTAACCAAAAATCCTCCATGTAAGGTTTATGTGAAGAATGGTGGCCAAGGCGAGCTGCCAAGTGAGCCCAAGGGTCATATGAGCGCCTTTCTATGAGAAACTTAAGATTAAGTTTCGTCATTTCATGGCTCATTGACTTGGCGTTAGCTGCTGATCTGCACCTGTATATACCCATTACAAAAAGAAAGTTGGCAGCTGACTTGCGTTTATTGCGTAGAAAGGTGTGGACTTCATGCAACTACCATAGAAACTCCATGAATACCACCTTATCCAATGGATAACGGGGTAACATGGCTGGATGACCTGAGTAACCATATACGCGAATGTAGGTAAATGTGGGGAATTAGATGAACCAATCGACCCAATCTACCATTACCAATTTGGCTTTTGGTGAAATGTGTATATGTAACTTGTGATCAAGGTCCCTCACTGTGTGCAACAAAAAGAGGTCATTCACCCGCTTGAAGTGTCGTTCTAATTGTGAGAATTCCAGCTGTGAGAAATGTTCATTAACTCGCTGAACACCCAGAGTTCCTATAGTATTCAACCCTCTAAACTAGCCTTGAAAGGCTATCAGATATACGAGGTATGGAACCATATGGAATTCGTGGATTTTGAAGAAGCCTGTCATTTGGTTGTGGAGAGTGTCGCTGATCAAAGCAAGCCAGTCGTAATGTTCTTTGTTGTTGACAAGTTGAGACATGATGTAATACATCCATGGCTGAAACTTGTTTGCTTCTGCTTGACCCATGACACGGTTGAGTAGAGTGATCATGATAGCATAATCATCTCTGAATTTTCTACGTCCCACGTCCTTTGGCAAGCTGTTTCTTTTCTCTTTGACCCACCTTTGTGCCATCCTTTTCTAACACTGTTCCTTTGACGTGTTGAACGCCCTTTCACAGTCCTCCATTGATGTGATCAAGTTGTTTGCACAAGGTGGAATAGCAAAGCATCTCTTGATATCCTTTGGCTTGAGGCTGCAGATCATTCTCCCATCCACTGATTGGATTTCTCGTGAGTTGGGGCTGTAATGCTTTATACAAGTGATTACAAATTTGATGTCTTGTGCTGAAAATGGGAAAAGAGGTTGCCTCAAGTAACCCTGATTGCTCAATATTTTGCATTGTGATGCCATCTACACCTTCCAACTTGTCCAAATTGACTTCTGGATGTGCTCGATGTAAATCGATGTCAGTTGTCTTCAGGAAATCATGAAGCAAGACTGATTTGGTCTTGAATTCAACTTGAGAGAACAGCATACTAAAAATCTAGAAGAATGCCTGGGCACACGACACTATTTGAACAACTTTTCATAGAGGCTAAAAATAGCTTCGCCAAGGGGTAGTTTTTTTCAAAAAATTCCGAGACGTGTGTTTTGTTGAGAATGTCTTTTTGAATGAACCCAAAATGTTAGATTTTCGAAAAAATGACTTTTTCAGTTTCTTGGACATGCAACAACCCCTCAGAGGCAGAAGTTGCAGAAGCTATTTTTATCTCGGAAAATTCTGGCACATGGGTTTTGAAGGCGTTTGTGAGCTGAGTAGACCCAAAATGTTAGTTTTTGAAAAAGATGATTTTTTCAAAAACCCTAAAAACTGGAGGCAGCGAGGCAATTTTTTCCGGAAAATTCTGGCACGTGGGTTTTGTGGCCAATTTAGTGTTGAATGAACCCAGAAGGCCAGACTTGTGAAAAAAAATGGAGTTTGCTCGAAAATGCAAGAAAACCTAAGACAAAAGTAGAAGTTGTGGGAAAAAATTCCAATCTTGAAGAAGCTTGAAAAAGAAGAGAACCCAGAATGCTTGAAGCTGAGTTTATGAACTGCTACCTCTGAAAATGATGCCTAGAGGTATGAACTCTAGAAAAACGTCCTTCTTTGCAACCTGTTCTTGAAAATACGAAGAACGTTGAAAACCTCTGTCGTTTGATCCTTCAAATGCCGTAGAGAACAAAGCTTTTGTGTTTGGCATTTGAAGTCAACCTGCAAGAATGATGAGAAAGGACACCTAGATGCTTGATAAATAGGTTTTGGAGGTGAAAGCATCTTAGGGCGTCCAAACCCTGATTGAAGGAGTCATCTCCATGATTGGCAATTAGATGGAAGCATTCCCCAAATTTTGGGACGCCTAGACATGAGAAAGTCTTCAAAATTCGTAACTTTGGACGCCACCATGCTAGTGTTAGGATATTTTTGAAGAATTTCAACTTTTTCTTCATAAAATGCCTCCATTTGATCCTTGATTTTGGTCGTCTGATTAATCCTGAGGTTTGGTTGACAGATTCACTATGGAGCACGATCAAATCTGAGGGGATGTTCTTAGAAGCTGCAAACCCTAAAACTAGTTCTGATGGCTTAAATTTCTAGGTGCCTTCTTGAGATAAGGTGCTTTTGTCTGCCAAACTTAACCAATTTTCAGATGATTTTCAATTTCTTCAATTTTGACCTCCCGTGCTTCAATCTACAGTTGTTGGTGATTGATGATTCCCACGAACTGGATGCTGAATTCATCGCGAAGTTGGACGATTTTCGGAAAGGATGACAAGCTTTGCAAGCTTTGAAAACTCTTTTAGAAGGCTCAAATTCTTGGGTGCCCCTGGCCTACAGGGGTGCTTTTGTGCTTCTAAGACACAATTTTTACATTGTAACTGCTAACAAAATACTCCAGTTTGGTCTTTGTTGCTAGATGTCCGATTGCTTCGATGAACCTACTGACGATCTTGTTGCAAAGACTGATCAACTCTGAGGACTTCTTGGAAGTCACGGAGCCGAAAAGCTACATCTGGTGCTCCAAAAAGTTTGGCGCCTTTTGCTAGAAGGGTGCTTTTTACTCTATACTTAGTAAATTTTTCACCTTTTCAACTTGCCTTGACTTTTAGCACTTTCGCGCCTGATCTTCGTTTGTGAGTGTTGGACAGGTCTAGTGGATTGGCTGCTAGATTCATTGTGAAGCTGGAAGGATGCTGAGAAGATGTCTTGGAGAAGACAACTGCTAAAGACTTCATCTGGTTGCCTAAAATGCTAGGCGCCCCTGGCTTGCAGGGGTGCATTTGCTCTTTTGTTCATCAATTTATCCTTCGTTTCACGTGCTTGTTTGATTAACAACTACTACTACCATTTGATATGTCCTCTGAGTTGGCAAACAAAATCATTGTGAAGCTAGGCTAAAGCCGGGAATATCATATGGAAATTGCTAACCCAAAAATTGACTTCTGATTGCTTTCATTCTTGGGCGCCCTTGGGCTACAAGGGCACTTTTCCTTGATAGACTGCCATTTTTTATGACTTTTGACTTTCAGCATCTTCCGCCTTTGCCTTCATTTATCGGTGTTTGATGAATTTGTTAAATTTGCTTGACGATCCGTCAGAAAGCTAGTAGAATTCTGAAGAAGACAACTGGTTTTGCAAGTCTTAATAACTGCATTTGGCCTCTTGAATCATGGGCACCCCTAGCTAGCAGGGGCGCTTTTAGCTCCAGTGTTAGTCATTTTCTGATATTTTCACTCTTCTTGCACTTCACGTTCACCGTGTTGCTTGACTATGTTGACCGTGATGTCGACGACGCGACCGCATTCACTGTTGTGATTGCTTTCATCACTTCATGTGCACGGGCATTGAAAATTTGACTAAGGCGTTGACTGTAAAGGCATCTCTCTTGTGACAAGGCATCCTTTTTCCAGACTTAGTTTATTTTTTGCATTTTGCAACTTTTGAAATTCCCCTCTGTCATTGAGCATCTTTTGCCATAGATTCTTCTATGAAGCATTTGAGACTTAGCTTCTGACACTTGGTATTTAGCCATTTGTCATTGATGACCTTGGAGGTCCTAGCTTTTCTCCTAAAAAAGTGAAATAGACCCACTAGAGCAAACTGACTTTTTGATGATTCTGACTTGACCAGTGTGATTGTGACAAAGAATTAACCTATCAAAATCATTTTAAGTCATTTCTGGAAAGATCCTATTTTTAGGGTTTTTCTAAAAATAGGGGCCTAAAACCCTAATTTCAAAATTTTCAAAAATTTGCAAGTATCTCCTTGACATAAAACCCAAAAAAACCTCATGCTTCGTTTGTTGTTTAGAAATTTCTAAAAATAGCAAATTGTCATTCTTAGACATTTTGACCTAAATTTGACTTTTGACAATTTTACAAGTTTTTGACTATTTTTATCACAATGCCTGAATGAAGCAAAAAAATTATCTTGGGTACAACATTAGGCTTCGTCTGGGGACCATGTCGGATACTTACAACATAGGAGAACTAAAATCTCTTGGATATTTAGCGTAGACCAGTGTCTTATCAATTGGGCATTAGAGTTGGGATTTTTTCAAAACACCTATTAGTTGGAGTTTTCCTAAAATTCACCTAAAAAACAAGACTACCTAATCACCTAAAACACGACAAAACTTCACGGAACTGGGAAATATATTACTACATAACGTAAACATTATAGAAAGGGGAAACGCTTTACGAAAAACCAAAGGAAATTATTTACAAAAATTTACTCCACCCCGAAGGGATGAATTGCTTTAGATATTTCCCGATGTATGGTAGCGGGAAGAGCCTTCCATCCAAGTGCGAGAGAATATAGGAATTCTCTCCTACGAACTCATGGATCTTGAAGGGCCCTAACCAAAGGGAGTCAAATTACCGTGCATTCCCTTGGGCTCGTGTCTCTTGTCCCATAATAGGACTTTGTCTCCGATCTCAAAGTCTAGCTAACAAGCCTTCTTATCAAAAATATTCTTCACTCGCTCTTGATGTTGAGTGATTTTATCAACTACCTCCACCCTATCTTCCTATAGCTTCATCAGGTACAGGACTCATTTCTCAATTGGATCTTAGAATTCCCCATCTTCCATTGCAGATGCCAGCTGCAAAGTGGACAACTCTAGTGTGATGGGTAACACAGCCTTTGTGCCATACAAAATAGTAAAAGGTGAAGTGCCAATAGCTCTCTTGGGAGTGATTCTGTTTGCCCAAAGAGCGTCACACAATTTCTTGTGCCAAGCTCGTTGATTGGAGTCAACTTACTTGTGCACGATTGTGACAATGTTTTTGTCAGATGATTCGGCTTGTCCATTACCCTGTGGATAATAATTTGAAGAATGGGACAAGGTGATGCCATGATCAAAACAAAATTCTACTAGCTCCTCTAACGAGAAACTTGTTGCGTTGTCAATCACAATCTTCCATGGTACCCTGAAGCGAGAATGATATTTTCTTTTAGAAAGTTGCACACGACTTCGAAGGTAGCCTTCTTGGTAGGAACAACCTCAACCCATTTTGTGAAGTAATCCATTGCTGTAAGGACATAAACATGCCCCTTACTGGAATGTGGATTGATTGGACCTACAAAGTCTAAACCCCATTGCTGAAATGGAGTGTCAATGATCATCGGCCTAAGTGGAAAGGCTTCCAGTTTAAGTTTGCCAACAAACTGTTGGCACATTTGACATATGTGCACCCAATCATATGCGTCGCGAAACATAGTTGGCCAGAAGAACTATGCTTGCAATATTTTGAATGTCGTGACCCTTGACGAGAAGTGGCCACCGCACGCTTCACTATGAAATGTTTCCAACAACCGCTGTTGTTGGTCCCTGCTGACGCATAGCAAGAATGTTCCATCAAGCCCATGCTTGTATAGAATATTATTCCTAAGCACGTAGTTTTGTGCTTTCAATCTCAGAGTTCTTTTCTGATGTTTTTCCAAGTGAGTTGGACATTCTCCATAAGTTAAACAGTACCAAATCTCAGTTTACCATTCTTTTGCAGAATCAACCAATAGGACCATAGGAAGGTCCCCTTTAATCTCTGTTTCTAGTACGCCATCAGCAACATGATGCTTTAGATCACCATCTTCTACAATCAGCTGACACAAACCTCTCCCGCAGACAATTTTGGTTGGCTTGATCTCCAAGTCGTATTCCTGGACCTTTGCGATCCAGTTACCTCTTTTTGTGCCCATCTCCTGCTGGGTTAGGACACTTTTGACTGCAAGATCTGTGACATACACTGTTGTGTGGGAGTTCAAGATGTAAAACCTGAAATTCTTTACAGCCCTCACAACTGCATACACATTCTTTTCAATTTGAGAGTACCGGGACTCACTGTTCTTGAAGCTGTTGCTCATAAAAGCAATTGGAGATTCGGTTTCCTCATTCAGCTTTTGTGTTAGTATGGCAAAAAGAGTGTGTTTCGACGTGTAACAATAAAGAATGAATTCCTTATCAAAATCAAGTCGAACCAGCACCGGTGCTTGACTGATGGCTTCTTTTATCTAGACGAATGCCTTCTTTCCTTCTTCAGTCCATTTGATGGCAGATGTTTTCTTCATCATAGCCGATATATCTTTGGTCAGCTCTGAGAAGTCTGGGACAAATCTTCTTATGAAATTTACTTTGCCGAAGAAAGAATGTACCCCAATTTTGCTTGTTGGAAGAGACAAGTTCTTGATTGAATCAACCCGACTAGGGTCAATCCAAGTTCCTTCTTTGGAGACGATGTGGCCAAGCAATTTGCCTTTTGCCACTGCAAAGATGGACTTCTTTGGATTTAATGAAATGCGGTGGTACCTGCATCTCTCGAACACTTGCACTAAGCGTTGAAAATGGTCTTCCTACTTTTTTAAGAAAGCGGTAAGGTCGTCAAGGTAGACGACAATTAGCTTGTTCTTTAGATCCCCAAACGCCAAATCCATGGCTCTTTGAAAAGTGGCACCAGCGTTGATGAGGCCGAGAGGCATCCTCTCGTAGGCAAACATACCCCACAGGGTAGTGAATGCCGTTTTGATTTGGTCCTCCTCAACTACCGCAATCTGGGTTGTATTCGAAAAAGCCGTCAAGTAATGACAGCATCTCTGAACCAATGACTGTTGGCAATGTATGCTCCATGATCAGCAAAGAATAATTATCCTTTAGGGATGATTGATTGAGGTTCTTGAAATCAATGTAGATTCTAATTTCTCTGTTCTTCTTGCGCACAAGAACTATATTTGACACCCAGGTGGAATGATGGATTGGAAAAAATATCTTGGCGTCCACCATCTTCTGAACCTCTGCATAGATTGTATCTTTGATACGCGGGTTGTAGAATCTTTGCTTTTGTTTGAAGGGCTTGGCATCAAGCTTGAGTGGAATTGTGTGAGATAATTCCCTAGGCGTGAAGACTTTCAAATCTTCGTAGGACCAAGCGAACACATCTCAATACTGCTTGAATAAGGAGATGAAACTATTGCTTTCCTCTATAGTATAACACTTGCCCAAGTTAACAAGCCGAGGCTTGTCTTCAGTACCAATGTTCACATGACAATAATCAACAAAGGTCTTGTTGGCCGAGTTCCTCTGATCTTGGACATGTTTGTCGTGCCTATCAAATATATCCTCCAAGGATACGAGACCCTTGGGAATGTTATTGCCTCTCAATTGAATGATGCTTGATTTTGTTGCTTCAGAATCTTCTGCTATGGATTCTTTGAAGGGAGAAGCATTGCCCTCAAAGAATAGTTCTTAGTAATTGTCTGCCATGCAGATGAATTCTTCGATGTGATCATCATCATCGAAGATTTGCCAATTGTCGCAATTGTCGAGGACAATTGGCCTGTATATGAGCTCAATAGCGAAGGTATTTTGACAAAAGTCAGAATGTGGCATGAAGAAAGCGGCCGATACCGCAAGGGCATCTGCTTTGCTATTGTGCTCATGAGGAATGCACTTGATGTCGAATGGTTCGAACCAGTCAATTGCATTCCACACCCTTTGTCAATAATTTTGAAGGCGATCATTTTTCACTTGAAAACGATCTTTGATATGTGGCATGAAGAAAGTGGCCAATATCGCAAGGGCATCTGCTTTGCTATTGTGCTCACGAGGAATGCACTTGATGTCGAATGGTTCGAACCAGTCAATTGCATTCCACACCCTTTGTCAATAATTTCGAAGGCGATCATTTTTCACCTGAAAACGATCTTTGATCTGTTGCACAATTAGTTCTACATCACCTTCGAGATCCTTGCAAAAGCTTCTACTCAGTAGCATCCTGTAATTGGTTGGAATATTTGCTACCAAGATAGTCATCATGATTTTCTTCTCCGAACAAGATGCCAGCCTTACTTGAGCGTCTTTTAGTTGGCTGACCAACGACACCGACTTAGATTCAAGTGAATAACACTTGTCATGGGTCTTAGTGCATGAGAGGCCCAATGCGTTCATGACTTGTAAAGGCATGACATTGTCAAAAGCTGCAAAGTCTATTATGCAATTGTTGAGTTTAAACCCTCCTATATATAAAGATATATAGAAAGGCTTTGGCTTTTCTTCCACTAGTACGGATGACTCGAGCAATGTGGGCTGAATCACAACCTGCTTCTTTAAAACCTTGAGAATCCGATCCAGTTGTTTTGGATGGTCCTGAAGATACTCCAGTTGAGATATTTTTACCTTTGTCTTCATCATGGAAGCCACGATATCAAAATTTGCTGAAGATGGATCTTGAGCAACTGGCATAGTGTTCTCATGTGAAGGCTTGGGATTAAAAGTGGAAGGCACTTCATTTCCCTTTTCTTATTAAATACAATCTCCTAGGAACACTTGCACTTTGATGGGAACACCTAAACCTCAACTACAACTAAAGATGTTTGCAATTTTATCGATTTGGTCAATTACCTACTTGCGACCAGTGCCTAATTGATTCTTGATAGAGTCAAGGATTAACAGAATCCATAAAGAATTGCTGCAAATCCTACCTCACTTAGACTCACCCAAGTAACCAATCAGTCTAGCTACAAATTCATCCTAGATAACATTCAATTAGGTATCCAACCAATTCTAGTTGCAACGAGCTGTATCCTACCCTAATTGAAGTAGGTGAATTAGAGCATGCTTAGAGACCCCACTAGTCTACCTACATTTTCACTCAAAAACCAACAAAGATGGAAAATTGATCCACTATACCTCTTATGTTAGAATGTTTCACATTTGTTACCAGGCCTTTCTCTGCCACCAATATTCTCCAAATACCAAAGACTAATGCATATCTAACACAAAATCAACAATTGTGATCTGAGAAATGCTAAAGCAGTCAACTCCCAAAAATACAACACTAACCATGGAGAACTTATTCAGTGGTTTTAGCATTGCAACCCTTCAGAAATTTACAAACAGATGGCTCTATACAGGCTACTAATATAAGACATTTAGCATTTGACACCATGGACTTTAAAAGGGGCACTCAGTTGCAAGAGAGGCAAAAGGATCCTAAGTCCAGGCAGTGAACTCGTATTTATAACAAGGAAGACAATGTCACTCGACCAATGAATGACACATGTCTTCTTGCCTTACATTTCAAGTATGGAGCTCTTTCAACTGCAACTCATTCAATGCCAATATGATCTTGGGAACGGTAGGCAAGAAAATCCAACACTCTACCCATTCTTACTAATGATTCAGTGACCGAAAGTCTAGGAAATCTTCCAAATTGATAACCCTCCAGTACTACAACTATCTTGCTTATGCTTGCACCCATGAGGAAATGACTTGAAATGATCACCGCCATGCATGTGTTTAATTTTTGGTGCCTTTATCCAGCAACTACCATCATGCCTGCAAAGTCACCGAGTTATTATTCACAACAATAGCTGCAGTCAAAACACAGTCAAGAGGTTGAACCAAGGATTGCCCAAATAAATGGCAGGATGAATTTGAACTGCCAAATAAAACAACCACTGAGATCACCCACAAGGAAATTGACAGCTTAGGATGCACCCACAAAAATATAGATATTTACTTTTGCACCCTCAGACATATCAATGAGTCAGCAATCATCTCCATGTGCAAAATCAAGCTCAAATATTCCTGATTTTCTTTTCTTTCTTTTCTAGAACTCACTCAAATCTTCCCTCTTCTTGATTTTTGTACCTTTAGCCATTCATCTCTGATGATCCTCCTAATGGGATTTTATTGGCTCTTGTCACCAAAACACTCTCTTAATTCTCTTCCTTTCTCCATATGGAACTATTGTGAGCTGTTTGTTTGCTACTCTCTATGTTTGAAGATATTCCTCCTTGCCTCCATATTGCTGTTTGCTGTGCCTCCCTTCACCATTCTGCTCCTCCTTTTCGCTTGTCCTCTTGTGGCTCTTCTCACTAGGTGTTACGTTAAATATCACATATGGAACATATTTTAATACATATGACTAGCAGAATAAAGTTTAAACACAAAATACAATATAAATATGCCTGTGTAATTGTTTACAGCAAAATTCTCCTACTTACCCTACAAATATTCTAGACACTTATGAGGCTGTAGTTGCCCTTCTAAAATAAATATAGTGAATCCGTTTTTATGATGTCATAATAGCCTTGATACAGAAAGCATATTTTCTAGATGCATAGGCCATATTTTCGCCAATGCAAGTAGCCTTTCACATAAATATTTGTTGAGTAAAAAAAGTTTGTAATATGTAACATTATTATTCAGTTAATAATGAGTTTCTCACCATCAAGATGATACGGATTAACATGTTCAAATGCTTGTATTCTCGAAGATGATACATCCATATAATTTACTTGCAGAAGATACATTTTCTCTCCTTAGTATAAACCACATGATTTATTAATCTAAAATGGTTTCATAAAATTGGTAGCCTCATAGCAGAATATATTTATTTGATGGTTCATTTCAGAGTGATGGTATTCCATCTAAAGTAAAATCATCACCCAATGAAAAGGCCAAATTCAAATAAAATTACTTTCTATAATGAGTTTGATAAGACTATACCGGAATATCAATGCCACGACCAGCCACATCTGTTGCGACAAGAACATTGAAGCGTTTATTACGAAAGCCTTCCAAGCTTATCTGTTAATCACAAGAATTAATAAATTAGGAAATAACAGATAAAATATGTTCTCAATTATAGCGAAGATTTTAAAAGATTGTTACCTCACGCTGTTCCTGTGTCTTCCCTCCATGAAGTGTGGTCACTCTGTAACCCGATTTATCCAGTTGCCTTGATAAAGAATCTGCAGTTTTCTTTGTGTTGATAAATACGATTGCTGTTTTATCTCCCAAGTCATTTAACAACCTCTGAAGTCTGTTTTGCATTAAAAATAATCAAATCTAAATGTTTTAGAACATCAAATTTTCCTGTGCCACAGCCCAAAATAAGGAAAAACAAAAATAACATGCTGATTCAGAATGAAACTCAGAAAGTTGGAAAAATATCTTGGGTTTCATTTATATGCAAGTTAATGGAAAATACTACCTCCCCATCTTCTCAGTTTCCTTCAACATCATCACATGTTGAGCTATCAGCTCAGTTGCTTTGCCAGCTGTACCTATGGTAACCTGTTCATATAACAAATGGAACATGATACTTAAATATAATATAATAAACCATCACTCCTGAAAAACACAATTTCTGTAGTGAATGTCCAGTTGACTGATAATATAAGCATAATAGTTTCAAAGCACTGCTACCGATCTAATCTATAGAATAATGTGTATCCAAAAAAAATTCTTTGCTTATTTCAATCTCATTTACTGACCATTGACACTTCATATAACAACTTAAAAAAGAAAGTTACCACAAGTGATTTTTCTAGGGCCTTTCATGAGATCACTTACCACAACAGGATTTCGGAGATATTTCCGAGCTAAGCGTTCAACGGCAGATGGCATTGTTGCACTGAACATGTATGTTGTCCTATATATCCTCTTCTCATCCAGCACCTAAGTTTCATAGTAACAATAAATCTTCAAGAGGGATTATTTCTTTTATAAAGAAAGAATGAACAAATGAACAAAAAATATCCCATGCAAATGCAGTAATGTATAAATGTTGAAGTATCAAGGAATTGCAGAAGATGAAAAAAAGGACATCACAACAAGTCGGAATAATAATGGTTTTCACCAAGAAAATATCAATCTTACACCTAATTTTGGAAATCAGGATAGGTGTTTCAGTAATAGCTAGAATAAAAAAACTGAAATTTCCAGGGAAACCAAAGGAGACATGAGGCTTAAAACATACAACAGATATTATATTTCATATAAGAAGAAATTTTTTTTATTATGAGACATCATGAATTTGCAACAAAAGGAATAAAGGAGAATGTGTCTCTCCATTAAATTTTTTGAAAGCAACGAATAAATAACATTTGTTTCTATTTTTTATTTCTGTAGTGATGAGAGAGATCTTTGCATCAAAACCAT
This sequence comes from Sequoia sempervirens, assembly GCA_007258455.2. Lineage (NCBI taxonomy): Eukaryota > Viridiplantae > Streptophyta > Pinopsida > Cupressales > Cupressaceae > Sequoia > Sequoia sempervirens. The sequence continues at coordinate 100,228 of VDFB02351102.1, forward strand.
TTTCCCCCTCCCCTCTCCTTCTCTCCCCACTTTGATAACAAAATATCTAAACAGACCCACTGGTGACAGAAGCCCCAATATTGTTCCTGACATTTTGGGGACACCGAAGATTCCAAACCATCCCCCAATCCCCACAACATCAGAACCACAGAAACAACTCCCCCAACCTTTGGAATACATAACCATGCTACATTAGAAAACAAATGATTGAGCAAGGTTTAAACTTTTAAACTGGACACTTTTACATAACCTTAGGGTTTATTGCAGCCAAAATCATGGGACTAAAGAGTCCTCACTTGCAATAGATTGATGTGTAGGGGTTTCTAAGGCCTGTCAATCTGTTCATTGTGTGGGGACAATGAGGAATATAATGACTACATTCTCCTTGATTGCTCCTTTCTTGCCAAGTGTGTGTCTGTTTCCTGAGTATGTAGAACTTGCTGGCTATTACCCAACTCTAATAAGCTTATGTTGCATGTGTGATCTATTAAAGAGGGGGGGGGCGAGAGAGAAGGGGTGGTGAGGGGTGGCAGTGAAGGTCTCAACCCAAGAGGTCCGATGGAGGATTGCCCCAGTAGTGATCATACAGAATATCTGGTTGGAGAGGAACTGCGGGATTTACAAAGAGAAAAGTCTCTCCTAGAAGAGTTTGGAAGGAAGACTAGTTGCACTATCAGAATTAGTGAAAACTTGGCTCAAACAAGATAAAAGTTCGAACTAGAAGATCAAACCATATACCTTCAATGTCAACTGATCTCTTGGCCTATGATCATGTTTTCCTCCAATAATGGGATAAGGTAGAAAAGGTAAGATAAGCCTAAAATTTTATGGACTCATTTGTTAGGATATATGAAGCTCAACTTTGATGGTACAGGCAAAGGAAATCTTGGCCCAATAAGTGGTGGGAGTGTTTAGAAGAAAAACGCCAACCAGCTACATTTTTCTTGATTGATGTAAGATGTGACACAAATGACCAAGTTGCAGCCCTACCAATGATATAAGGTATTCAAGTAATTGTCATCAAAACATGGGTGGAATTGGTTGTTGAAGGTGAATCCCAAATTATGATTAACACAGTGAACTCAATGCACATCTCTTTATAGAGATTCAAGGTGGATTTTGATGAAGCAGAGGGCTTGGCTGGTATAATAGACCATGTAATTTTCATCCATATCAAGTGAAAAGGAAATAAAATCATGCATATGTCTTCATTGAGATTAACAGTCATTTTTGATGAAGCATAATGGTTGGCTGGTATGTTAGATCATACAAACTTCACTCATGTCAAGTGAAAAGGAAATACAATGGTGGATATGGGTGCCTACTAGGGATTTCATCATCTAAGGGTGCTTTAGATAAATTCTAGGAAGGTAGCTTCCTAGTTTGCTTTCAAAAACCCTTGGTCAAAGGCACATCTTTGACTTAATAACTCTCAATCCCTAGGCCTCAATCTCATTTAACAAATATATACCCTTAACCTAGTTCTCCCTTCCCCTACTATGCCATTATTTCCCCATAATCTAATTAATAATTCCTATGTCCCCTTATGATTCCTTTGTTCCTTGATTTGTCAACATTATTTAGCATTTTTTGATAACATAAATATAGGATGAGGTAAAATCATCACCTAAATCTCCGCTTCTCTCTTAATCATACCTTCATGGCATATCTATAGACTGTGTTTAAGGAATGGGACATACTAAAAGGAAAGGTGAAAAGACTAGCATGCTAAGTTACCGGTCCTGGTATGAGTTCAGGTTCAAATTCGCAGATTCAGGTCAAAAATATTTTGGGGGTTTGGTTTGTTTTGGGTTCGTCTATACAAAAACATATCAAAATAAGAAATATACACATATTTGCAGCAGTATTTAAGTTCAGAATACCACATAGCATCATATATTGTATATTAAACAAAAACCACCATAAACATTAGAAATATTACAATGTCAATTAGTCAAAATCAAATGTCATTATATATAAAAAAAATTAATAATAAAATGTCGAGTGTCAAAAATCAGCCATCATTGATCAAGCGTCATCAGATGGGTCTTCAAAAATATCATCATAACCATCCATATTAGATGATGTAGAGATTGGTATATTAGAAAAACCACAAACAATGCCACTTGCACTTGCATGGGCACTCTCATGCTTGCTAGCTAACTCATCTTCAACATCAACGGCAACACGGTGGGAAGTGTGTTGTACCCAAAATAAATTTTTGCTTCAATAAGGCAATTTGCTTAAAATGATCTAAATCATGTAAAATTGTTGTCAAAAGTCCATTTTAGGTCAAACAAAACATAGGCTTTTGTGGGTTTATGTCAAGGAAGATACTTGAAAATTTCTAAAAATTTGAAAATTAGGGTTTCGTACCCCTATTTTAGGAAAACCCTTGAAAATAAGACCTTTCCAGAATTAGTTGAAAATCATTTTGATAGGATAACTTGACTTCATGATCACACTGGTCAAGTCAAAATCACCAAAAAGTTTGTTTTACTATGGTGGTTCTACTTCAATTTTTCAAAAGAAAAGCTAGGACCTTCATAGCCATTAATGGCAGATGGCTAGTACCAAGTATCAAAATCTAAGCCTCAAAAGCTTCAACGAAGAATCCATTGGGAAAGATGCTCAAAAAGATGCTTTGCGACGGAGGGGATTTTCAAAAGTGAAAAATGCTAAAAATTGACTAAGTCTGGAAAATGCACGCCTTGCTACCAAAAGGAGGCTATGCAGTCAAATGCCTTAGTCATTTTTCCAACACCTGTACATGCAGCATGGTGAAGGTGATTGCTAAGATGCACGCATTTGCATCGTTGATAACAATGCTCAAACCGGTCAAGCTACACGATGAACGCGAAGCGTGAAGAGATGAGGATTTTCAAAGAGAATGATAAAACTGCAGCCAAAAGCGCCCCTGCTGGCCAGGGGCGCCCATGAAGTTAAAAGGTCAAAGGCAGTCATCAAGTTTTGCCAAGACAGTCATCTCCTTCATACTTCTGCTGGCTTTCTAGCACATCATCAAGCAAGATCACCTGATTCATCGATCACTAGAAAACGGAGGTGGAAACAAAAGATGTTAAAGGCAAATATCATCAAAGATGGCAGTCAAGTAAGGAAAAAGCGCCCCTGCAGGCCAGGGGCGCCCATCATTTTGAGCCACCTATTGAGGTTTTCAGCAACTGCTTTCTCCAAGGCATTTGCTCAACATCCTTTTAGCTTTGCGATCAATCCAGTTGCAAGCACACAAGACCTGTCAAGCACTCACAAACGAAGATCAAGCATAAAATGCTAGAAGCAAAGGCATAATGAAAGACACGAAGAATTGGCTAAGTGTTAAGGAAATTGCACCTTCCTAGAAATAGGCGCCCAACTTTCTGAGAAACCAAATGTAGTCTTCAAGCTCCGTAACCTCCAGGAACTCCTTCTCCATCTTGATCAATCTCAACAATGACATCGTCAACGAATTCAACAGATAAATCTAACATCTGATGACGAAGATCAAACTAGGGTTGTTTGTGAAAGGTTGCAAACTGAAAATGACAACACAAAAGGTCAAAGGCGCCCCTGCAAGCCAAGGACACCAAAGCTTTTGAGACACCTAAGTCAACTTTCAAGACTTACGAAGCCAATCATCCTTTCTAGGACTGAACTGGTTATCCATCCCATGTTTAAGCACGTTCACCGGAATCATTAGTCATCGGTGATCTCAGATCAGAGCACTGAGGGTCAAACTAGAAGAATTGAAGAACACCCAAGAAATTGACTAAGTCTGGTGAAAAATGCACCTTCTTGGGAAAAGGCGCCCAAGAATTAGAGGCATCAAACTCAAGTTTTGAGCTTTGTAGCTCCCAAGTACACTTCTTCAAAGTTGTTTCATCTCAGCAATGGATCTATCAGCAACACTTCAAGATCAACCGAGCAACCAGAATCAAGGATCAAACAGAGGTACTTCATCACAGAAAAAGAATGAAAAATGTTCAAACTCCTCAACTTGGACGCCTAAAGTCAAACTAGGCCCAGTTGACTGAAGTTGTCTATTGAGAAAGCCTTTTCATGTCTAAAACGTCCCCAAATTGGTGGAAATCAGTTTTGTGAACTTCAGATCAAGCAAATTGACTCCTCAATCATGCGTTGGTGCCAAAACTTGATGGATTCAACATCAAACACTATATATCAAGTCAAGGCGTCATAATTCAACATCTTTCTTTGTAGGTTGAAGCTCAAGAACAAATATTTTTCCTCTCCAAACGTCTTTTGAAGATCTGATAGAGGGTTTTTCAACATTCTTCATATTTTCAAGAACCAATTGCACAGAAGGACAATATATCAGAGGTCACATCTTCAGGCGTGATTTCCTTGAAGATTCAGAGAGGCAGTTTATAACTTCCAAACTTCTTGTCTTTTTCTTCTATTCTTGTCTTAGATCTTCTTGCATGTCAAAGTAAATAGAGATTTTTCACAGACCTGACCTTCTGGGTATGATCAACACAGCAGTTTCAACAAAACCCACATGTTAGATTTTTCAGGAAAAAGTAGCCCTGCTGCCCCTATTTTTTAGGGTTTCCTAAAAAAGTCACAATTTTGAAAAATAGACAAACTAGGTTTGTTTAGCTTAGAAACGCCTACAATACCCATGTGTCAAATTTTTTCAGAAAAAATAGTGCTTTGCTGCTTCTAAAGCTTTTGTCCCGAGAATTTCTTGCATGTACAAGGAAAATTGACTTTTTGGAAATTTTGACGTTCTGGGTCCATTTAGAAAATTATTCCCAAGAAAACCCACATCTCATAAAATTTCATAAAAAGTGCTCCTTGGCAAGGCTATTTTTAGCAGTTGCAGAAAAGTTGTCCGAATGGTATCATGTGCACAGTCAATCATCAAGGTTTTCAGAATGCAGTTCTCCCAAGTTGAATACAAGACCAAAACGGCCTCAGTTCATGCCTTTCTGAAAACGATAGACACCGATTTGCATCAGGCACACCCAGAGGTCCACTTAGAAAAATTGGAAGGCATAGACCAATGCACATTACAAAACATCGAGCAATCCGGATTGCTTGAGGCAACATCAATTCCCATCATAGCACGGAGCGTAGAATTCGTAATAGCTAGCATTAAGCATTACAATCCTACCACACAGGAGATTCAATCAGTGGATGGGCGAGTGATATGCAGCCTCAAGCCTAGGGATATCGAAAGGTGCTTCACCATTCCACCATGTGCGGCAAACGTGGTCATATCTATAAGAGAGTGCGAAAAGGCATTCGATGCGTCACAAGACAAGTGTTAGAAGAGGATGGCAGAAAAATGGCTTAAGGAGAAAAGAGCCAACTTGCCGAAGAATGTAGGACGTGGAGAGTTCAGAGATGAATATGCAGTAATGATCACTCTACTCAACCGCATCACTAGTCAAGAAGAGGCGAACAAATTTTAGTCATGGATGTACTATGTCATCGCCAAAATTGTGAGCAACAGAGAACATTATGACTGGCTTGCCCTGATCAGTGATACTCTCCACAAGTAGATGACCGGTTTCTTAGAGGCTCACAGGTTTCACATGTGTTCATATCTCGTATATCTGATAGCCTTCCAAGGCCAGTTTAGAGTGTTGAACAATGTGGGAACTTTGGGTGTGCAAAAGGTTCACAAGTATTTCTCGTAGCTTGAGTTCACACAATCAGAGAGACATTTTCAAGTGAGTAAATGATCTCTTCCTGATGCACACCGTGAGAGACCTCGATCATGAGTTGCATATGTGCATATCACCAGCAGCCAAGGAGGCAATGGTAGATTGGGCGGATTGGTTCATCCAATTCCCCACTTTCGCCTACATACACGTGTATGGGTACTCGGGTCATCCCGCCATGTTACCCCGCTATCCATCAGATAGGGTGGTCTTCATGGAATTCTTGTGATAGTTGCACGAGGTACATTCTCTTCTACGTCTCAAACGCAAGACGACTACAAACTTTCCTTTTGAGATGGGACTTTACAGGCGCAAGACAGCGGCTGATGCCAAGGCTATGGGCCAGGAGATGGTGCGAAATAATCTTAAGTATCTCATCAAAAGACGGTCGTATGATCCTAGGGGCCACTATGCAGAACGCCTTGGTCAATACTCTTCACACAAGTCTTCTATGGAGGACTATTGGTTCAACTGTGAAGATGAGTTCAAAGTACGAAGACACAATTACAGCTGGTTCAGACTTCCACAAATTGTTGACTTCATGTCAGAGGACGTGGGAGGACTATCTGATGATGATGGGGAAGTTATTCTTCCCTCATTCTTCATAGACCAGGTTGACTCACAACCTCTTTGAGCAATGGATTGGTATACCAAGGAAAATACACCTATTGAGGAAAGAACCAGCAGAGTTGTCAGAAACAACCACCTCTACTTGGACAATAAAAGGACAAGGAAGGTAGCTATTCCCCACATAGAGCCGCCACCGGTCCATTCTTCACTACCTTCCACATTGAGATCTAAGCCCAGACAAAAGAAATGGAGTAACCCTCCTAGAGGAGCCAGAAATGTCAGGACACACAAGGGGAAGAATACCAATTGTTGATCAACAAGAGGAACATGTGGAGACAGCCACAAACACAGCTGAGCCAGTGATTGAGACAATTACAGCTAAGACAAAGCCAATGATAGAAACAGTTACAGCTGATGCAATACCAGAGATGGAAGCAGAGCCTCCCATTTCACCACCATTGCAACAATCACTTGTCCATATTGATTTGGATTCGCCACCACGCAACATCACAACGCAATCCCACTCGTCAGGAATTCACGGGCCTAATATTCACCCTTCTAGCGAGGTTAGTCAAGATTCATCTTGGCTTGAGAATCTCCTAGGAAGAAAGAGGGAGAGGCCATCCTACCAACTGAACTTCACAAAATTCGATCATGTTCCTCAGAATGTGCCAGAGAAGAAGCTGAAGAAGCAAGTCCATGTTGGAAAGAATGCTGACAATGAGATTGTCATAAATAGTTGCACCACCTGAAGATAGGAATGCACATGAGGTAGAGGTTGATGACTTCACCTTGTTGAAGGACAACCTTGGCACGACCATGTGTCAGGTTGAGGCAGATCTCCTTGAAGTTGCATCAGTAAGTGTCAAAGAAAGAGTGGCAAAGGATGGTAAAGACAAAGCAGCCCTAAAGGCTGAAAACCAACAGTTGCGACTGTATATATCCAACTTGATGCATGGTACATCAAACATCTCTACCTTGCCTCCACAGATGTTGGAGCTTCCCGCGGAACAACATCAGCTAAGTCAGCTGATCAGATATGGAAAACACTTGAGAAATCAAGTAGAAGAATTCATCATCAGGGGCTGGTGTATACTTGCAGAGCTGTACCAGTTAAGGTACAGAGCCCATGACCTTCGTGCAGAGATTCAACAATCAGAACAAGATACTGCAGAGAAGAGGCCTGTGCATGAGATCACTATCTCAGACTTGTAGATGATGTACAATTCAATTACCACTGAGGAGAACAAGCAACATCTTTTCACTTGGAAAGAACAGCTTGCATACAAAGTGAAAGCCTATGATACCAACTCTATGGAATTGATTGAGTATAGACAGATAGTGGCGGGTGTTATCAAGTTCGCAAGAACATTGGTAATGTCTATCCCTTGCCTATACCAGCATGAAGGAGGTGCATACGTTGAGCCAGTTGAGGTACAAACACAGTTTCAGGATCTAATCCATAGCAGTTTCTGCGGTGATCCTATTGACTGCAAGTTAAGTCAGATCACAGCCATGTCGGCCAAGCTAGATGACGCAGATGCCAAGACTATTGAATATCAGGGGCATATTGTGGGTGGTGAGGAAATGCTATGACGACACGTCATCATCTTGCAAAGTATCAGTTGCCCAGATTCAGAGGCAGTCAACGATTGTTTAGAGGAATTCTTGACTTGAGGTGATGTGGTGTGAACACTCAGTTAGGATGTCCTACTCCTCCAAAATAGCATTTATGACGACAGCAGTTAACTTGATGCCTCTTTCCAAGTTAACTCACTGTCCCACAGATCATGCATGTCTATTTCCACTGATTATGGATGTCTACTTTGGAGGCACTTTGTATATTGGAGTTCTCTTTTAATTTAGAATCAGTTAACTGAAGTAGACTTTGTAGTTAAATGTTAGGTTACCTACTTTAGACATAGGAATAAAATAAATCTTGCAGATTGGCAAGAACTCACTGTTAACTCAAGGAGATTTTAGGGTTGCCTACTCCTTTGAGCTTCTATAAATAAGAGCAGCATTTTTCATTATTGTTTTAACTTTTATTACTAAACAAAATTGTTGTGTCGTTGTGCCATCAAGCTTGCAAGTCAATATCTGTTCACTCTTGAATGAGAGTTATTTGGTTTGATAAGCAATTGTGTATGATCACGCACCTTTGCTGTCCCAAATCTTTGTAAAGCGTTGAGTGAGTTTGAAGAAATAAATCAAAAGGCATATGCAATTTGATCCAAAGTTTCAAGATCTATCAACGTCTGTTTTTATAATCTATTGTTTCAATCTGCCCCTTGGACAGGAGTTCCTCCTCGGGAATTTGGAGATTAATGGTTATTGTTTGATGTTGTCTTATGATCTAGATTTCAGCCTACACCTTGGACAGGTGTCGTCACCTCCTCGGGAATCCTGATATCAAGTTCATCGTTCTTTGTTGTTTCAAGTAATCTAAATCTTAGCCTACACCTCAGACAGGTGTCGTCACCTCCTTGGGAATCCTGAGATTCAACTTACCATACGAGTGTTTGCTTGCGTAAGACCTTATTCCAGCGTAGATCTGAGAGTTCAGAGCCTTCGGATGCATTATGAGAGATGGTCGGCCCAAGTGATCCAACCATCCCATGCCCACTCTTATATCCTCTTGCTCTATTTTTCTAGAGGAAATAGGATAGATTAAAAGTTAGCCTAGTTGTAGTTAAGATCTGCAGAAACCAGAGAAAACCTTAGCTGCAACGCATCGTGTTTATGCACCCTTGTGCCCTTCCGCTGAGTAAAAAAGATAGGAACTTAGTCCATTTTACTTTTACGCAACCATCAACAAAAGAGGGAGCTTCCCCTCTTAATTTGAAGAGAAGCTAATTCTGTGCATAGCTGTCTATTTCCAATGAGCACTTGAGAGGTGCTAATTGAAACGCCAACAAAGTGGAAGCATCCAAGTCAATATGCGCTGGCTCAATCTCCCACTTCCTTGTGCCCATTCCTTGTAGCCACTTTGTTTGTATGAAAGGAGATGCAAGTTTGAATGCACATACAATAAGTCCTCTAACTTTTTTGAGTGTAGTCGATTGTGCTTTATTGAGTGGATGAAAGAGTATGTGCTCCAATTAAATGCAAATGAACTACAAACATGTTGGTGATTAGAGCTATAAGCCCCAAATCCTTGAAGTATGATAATCTTATAGATACTAGTGGTGCAAACTTGGGAAGATCACCACAAACCTATCTTCAAGTTACGCAGCTAAGGGCCAATGCTTGAGGTGCGTAAGGCCTCCTTAACTTCTAGCTCTGCAAGACCAAGGAGGGGTTTCCCTTAAGGTGTTGAATTGATGATTGAATAATTGAGCAAATACCTTACAACAAACTATACCCACTGCACAGTTATCCCAATACTGGTGTCACTATATACCTGTGTGTTGGTTTGGAGATGTAAGGATAAGAACCTACTTAACAGATAATCTGGTGTTTGAGAATGTTCATTAATGTAACCCCTTAAATGTTATAAACATTCAGACATGACAGTAGAACACGCACACTAAAGAAAAAAGAAAAATGTTTGAATTGATTGATTTTGAGTGTGTTGAGGATAATGGGGAGAGTAAGCAAATAACAGGCTGGTTCCTTTATCTAGTCAAATATACAATGACTAAAACTAAGGTGATGCATTAATCAATACACCACAAAAGACCACGTTTCCCAAAATTCACAAGCAAGCTAGGATCTTCCTTTGTTGTTCTGAGAAGATATCTTGCAAAAGATTTACAAGATTTTTACAATTGTCTAGCTAGCTAACTAATCAAAAACAAATCCAAAAACATACACCATTTACAAGGAGACAATCAAGGTCAAATGTGCCATTAATCATCCATTCTACAATAGTTACAAGTATCATTATATACTTGGGATAAACCCAGATCGTTGCGGTGCAAAATAGCTACAACCAAAGCTAGAAACTATGAACCTTCTGGTTCTGGTATGCAATTCTCTTCTACTATGCTCCTCTCTCCAAAAGTATTATCCTCCTTTTCCTTTTCCAAAATAGATGCCAAGGAAGATATATCCACAACAAGGAAGTCTGCAAACCGTCAAAGGGTCACACAAGGACAAGAGAACCCTAGCCACAACTTCTTCTAGGGCGTGATGACATGTGTCTTCTGCAAATCCAATCTGACCACAAAGAGGCATTGAAAACATTCTTATGACATGCACCATGCCTCTACATTGATGAGCCATGCGTTTGAACACAAGCAGTAGGAAGAAATCACACAAAAATCCTACCCAAATCACATCCTAGAGGTGTTGTGAAACATAAAAAAGTCTACAAATATTAGATGGAGTATGGGTGCCATACAATCTCCTAGATCAATGCAAAAATGACATAAATACCATTATGGAATATGCTTAGATCTAATCAAGGTAGGTGCAATAGTTGTATCATTTATGGTGGCAGCTGAGACTCATCTTCATTGTTTTTGCATGTTACGGAAATTCACCTCCTATCCGGATGTAGAAGTCTGACCTAAAGAACATACTCAGAAAGCAAAACACAACCTCGTCCGATAGGAAAAATGTCCTGAAATGGCTCAATGGAATTTTGGGCCCAAAGTCGACAAATTTAGATGCAATCACCTTTCCCACAAGGTCCAGATGGCCTTCAAACACCCGCAATGCTACACATGCGGAAAAACGGTCCCTATCGAGACGAGGCAGAACATCAACTTCCATTGAGTCATGACCTTTGTCACAATACCCTGATGCACCCAAAAATCCCACAAGGCCATTGCTTGCAAAAAAACGTCTATGAATTAGACATGCGGGGAAATGACCCCCATTGGATCAAAATCTTATCATACCTTGTCCATTTCACATGCGTATCCCGCAATACCTTCCTTCATTGCATTTTGCCCTTTGCATAAATATCGCTCCTAAGTGCATACACAAGAATTCACCCTCCATCCGCCCATTGCGGGACTTCCAAGTGCAACTACATATGCAACTTTATAAAATTTCCATTCAAATGAAAACTCCTACAGATGACATCAAAATGATGTCATTGGTGGGCCAAGAGTCCTTCGGATGAGATGACTTCATCATGACATCGACTCTATACGACTATGAGAAGTTGAACCCCATCGAATTGCAAATTTTAATAGTTGATTTTAAATTTGAAAGCTCTTGTGGGAATTCAACCCTCAAGTGCACCTATTGAAAAGTCATTTGCAAGTACACAAAAAAAAGCTCAATTCAAATGCCAAAACCCACAACTGTAGATGAATCCATCTGACTTGCAAAGGTTCTGATGGACCTGAAAAGTTTGCATAGCTATAACTTGTTTATTTTTTGTTAAAACTTGGATCAAATCACATTTGGGAGTACCCATTATGGCCCTCATCAAGATGCACAAGATTTTGCAATTCCATGCTTAGCTGAATTTTGGATTTCTGGTGTGGCTCCAAGGGCATTCTCCAAATGACACGTGGTAGATAAAAATTGGCCTTCAGAACCTAGTTCATGTGAAAGTTGCCCCAGCAATTGATCAATCTCTCAAAATTTTGTGATGTTTGCATAGAAGATGCGATCGCAAAGAGATTGTGCGATTTCTACCTCCATCTGCACCATGCGGAAAAATCCATTTGAACCTATCAGGTTGCTCATGACAAAGTGAAGTTCAGTTGGGTAAGCCCGCAAAACTTGATGACTTCAGCAATGCGAAAAGATAGACCTCATTCACCTAAATTCTTTAACTTAGTCAATTTTCGGAATGCTTTTGCATGAAAAACGTGTGCAAGTGGACAAGAGGGAGAATGGTCGACAATTGAAACATTTGGGAAAACCATCGGGACGTGGAATGGGTTGGCTCACATGGAAATGCCTGCAAATATTCAAATGGGGGGGCTTTCCCACAAAGCGGAAAATTCCAAGTGAACTAGACAAAAATAAAGAAGAGGTGAAGTTCAGATGGAAAGGTCTGCAAGTCTAGATGAACACATAGTTCCGACAAAGAAGGTAAAGTTAAGTGAACTGAATAAAACTGAATGATAAAAGTTCACTTGACCATGAAAATCCCACAAGACCTATACTTAGCGATTTTTTTATCATTTAAACCTATTGCAAACATTTCCAACCCAACAAGACATTTGTGGGAGAAACGAATTAAATTGCACCTTGTGGGGAAAATGACTCAATTTGAATGGAAAGGGAAAACCTGCAAGACAATAACTTTTGCCCCTTAGCATATTTTTCAAAAATTCAAAAAGCAACTATACTTGATTTTTCATGCCCTATCCATTGGTGCAAAGAAAAACCTGCCCTATCAGATGTTTCAGATCAGTTATAATTTTTGAGAAAATTTGGCTAAGTCATGAAATAAGAATTGGAACTTTTGACATGCCAACACAACCTATTAAGAAAAAATTAGAGTGTTTAAGAGTTATAAAATTTTAAAAATTTAAATTATAAAATATAAATGAAACTTAAAAGATAAAAGATTTATTTTATAAAACTTAATTGTGATTAAATTTTGATTGGTGAAGGTTGTAGGTGTGTGAATGATTGGCCATGGAAATACCGTCAACTATGAGCATTGACCTTATACTTGTCATGAAGAGCATCGATACTAAAGTTATTGTAGTGTACAAAATCCATGAACTCAATCCTAACTCCATCTCATATGCCAAGATCAATGAAGAGTCTATGAAGTGTTGCCTTGTACCCTTGGTTGACTTCAACATCTCTATATGGGGCAATTCTTGTTGACATAGAAAGGAGCTCAGCACAATAATATTTCAGACTCAATGCAATGTGTAAAGACCCACCCTGTTATGTACATAATTTTTTTCGATTTCCTTCGACTAATTAAACTTTTTAATGCTGCTGTTCTAAATAAATAAATAGTTGTTCACCAATTTGAAGGGTTGTTTGTTTCAATACTTTCATTACACATTTCATCTTCAAGTCCTGATACAAGCACTTAAGATTCAAACAACATAGCTTATCCAATTTAACTCAGCAGATAAAAGGGTCTCACCAGAGAATTATTATTGAATAAAGAATTCTAGGTGCATATATAATAACATAGATATTATTGGGCTGACCTGTTGCCATAAACATGGTAACCTTTGAAGACTTAGAATCCTTCCAAGCAGCTCAACACAATATCTCCATATTCAAATTTGCAAAACTGTAGATGACCCGAATGCTGATGACTTCTCAAATGCTTGCACCTCCCGGGAAACTATTAAACTCCCACTTTTCTGAATGATGCAGCTCAGAAGGCACAATTTTGATATTATGACGGATGTGATAAATTGAGACTAACGGAAATCACAAAGTTCAGTTCACCAGCATATAACAACCACAATTTATATATTAATTTCATGAATATCTTTTGAAAATTGAATGGGCGACAGTTGGAGATAAAGTGCCACGCTTCAAACTGACAAAACTTCAGCGACATATAATACGTGTATTCTCATTTACAAATATACAGCTTCAATAAAAAGACGGCTCCCTAAGTCTCCACGTTTCTTCCCCCTGCCTTGATTACTTTACAATAGTTTGAAGTATCCTGTCACCTGATAACTGATACACCATATTAAAGTGGTAAAGTCGGGGCTTCTTTTAATTAAACATAACCAAAGCTTCTTCCACATCACCCTTGTGTGCCATTGAATGTCTTCATTCACCACAATATCGTTAACATCTGGAACGACTTCATTTAAATAATTCACTGATTCCAACTCATCTTTATCCACGACAATGAAGCAAAGGCAGCTATTTTCACATTAGTCAAATTGCGATTCTTTCTTTCAACTTCTCCACACCACGTCTTCAAATATATAGGCAGCTCCCAATTTATAATTCACTCCAATCCTTTCGCAATTAAAGAACGACTTCTCTCTATTAAAGATGGCGGATGAAGTCTAAAACTTTTCAAAGCAATTCTTCTTAAATAATTTGACTTCCTCGAATTTAATAAATGATCACCTATGTCTTGACAACCACCGTTCCAAATAAATGAAGCAGAATATTAAAAGGCTCTTCCAAAGAAAAATTTATAAGTCCCGACTCCCATTCAAGCCATTTAAATTGCAAGCTGAAATCACAAGTGCCACTGGGAATTCCAAATGACTGGAAGTTAGCAGAAATAAGCGCCAGAATTGATGATAGGAACACTGTTATCATATTTAGATTTTCAATTCAATGAGACTCCTTATTCATTCACGGCAACTACTTCAGTCTAGCGGATACAATACCTGATATTCTTCCAAGTAAAGAGTGGCAGATATATGCATGAATTGACGAAATATCCTTTGAAATGGCTAGAAGTTTCAACTTCCATCCGTGATAGTGTCTCCAAAACTATGCGATAATCTCCATGCAAAGAAATGCCCAATGAACGGCTTTGTTTACTTCCACCGCAAATATGGTTCGAGCCAATATGGAAAATGAACCCCCTATATCTCCCTTATATTTACATGTGATTATCTTGAATGAATTCCTTAGCTCGCGTGTTCAATAGATAGCGTCTCGCTAAGTCTCAGGCTAATATTCTTCATCATCAAAAATAATGGTATAACCCAACTCCCAAAGCAAAGTCATTTAATTTTAAAACAACAGCTTTCCTAAGTATTACGAACTCACCGACTGGAACAGCTCCAGTTCGCGAATTGATAGTATAGTCTGAAGCCATCAATTAACAAGCTACAACTTTGAATTTCAACGCAAGTCTTGTTGTGACATTTTTCACACATCGCCCCATTGCAAATGGGGACCCCCTAATTTTGGCTTTGCTTTTCGGTCGTTTTCCCGTTGTCTCTCTCTTGTCTCTTTTCTACTGTCTGTCTTTCCAGGAGGTACTCGCCTTTGAACGTAAATTGGGTTTTTGGCCAAGTCTTTAAAATTAGGGTTTGATTCCTTCACGCCAATTTGAGGTTGAATAAAGTGAGTAAATTGAAAATTGAACTTAACGTTGTTGTCGCAGGCATCCGATGGCTTCCAGCCAATTTTCATCGATTCCAAGGTACTTACTATTTTTAGTAAGTGTACAATTCGGGCATTTTGCCGCATTTCTGAGATTCCAACAGTCACACAAAGATTCAAGGCATATCAAGCTATTCGATAGCAAAATTTGAGCGAAAACAGACTACTTACTATTTTAGCAACCGGCTTCCCGGCGAATTTCGTGGTCCGTGATGCGAGATTTTCTTTGCATGTCCGGATATTCCTTCTGGTTTTTCGAGACCTTCGCGATGGTATACCATGCAAGTCGAGACGACTACTTTCGTGGATTCAACTCCGAGGCTATTTTAGAGTTTGCATGTCGAGGTTTCTTTTGCATGCTCCGTGATTCCTGTGTTTTCCGAGAGCTTCGCATGGTGTGACATGCAAACGAGGATTCTCACTCGAAGGAACTTGCTATTTTTAGCAGGTGTCCTACCGCTTCCCAGCTTCAATCACATGCCGATCGCAATGCCACGTAAACGAAGAGAAACGGAGTTCATTTGATACACATGCAAAGCGAATTAGGGTTTCCGAGACCCAAAAATAGGCTAAAAGGTCAAAATCTTCAAAATCCGGTAAAACCACCGCGATCGGGCCGTTTCTTCAGCTATCGGCTGGTGAAATTTCGAATCAAACGGAGCACTTACTATTTATAGTAAGTCAAATTGGAAACATGCTAAAAATAGTAAATCAGTTGCATGCTTCAGTGTCAGCCAACAGTCACGTGGGAGGATCGCCTCATTCAAATTTCAACTCGATCGGAGCTTGGGAGCTATCGAAACATGAGCTTACTATTTATAGTAAGCCACCTTTAGAAACAGGCTATAAATGGCAGGGTGATTAAAAGTGGCAGTGTCGACAGGTTGATAGGGTTATGAAGAAGCTATGTTTGAAATTTCAAGTTGATCCGAGCTTCAGAAGTGCAAAATTGAGAGGACTTACTATAAATAGCAGGGCACGATACTGGCGAAGGATGAAGAAAATTTGTCTAAGTCTAGAATTTCGTCCAACAGGCCTGGCAAAATGCGCCCAGATTGATGAAGAGGCATAAAATTTCAAGGTATGGCGTTCATCCTGCTCAGGGGGCAAAATGCGCCCAAGATGAAAAAGTCAAGGAAAGTCAACTTTGTTCGTCCTGCAGGCAGGGCAAAATGCGCCCAAAATGAAAGAGGGAAAAGTTTAAAAAAGTTTCTAAGTGAAGAAAATCCGCCTCACCCCTCCAAATTAGAGATTTTTTTTTAAAGGCCTGTGAAGTGGTGAAGAAAAGTGCTAAGGCATAATTTTAAATTCTTCCAAGTATGTTAGACGCCTAGGGTGGTGAGTAAGGAATTTCCCCAAAGGCGTTGGAATATTTTCCTAGTGTGAAATAAAATACAAAACGGTGAGTGGCAAATCAAGTGTGCCAGGCATGAACGAAATTTTTACTTTTCTCACTGGCAAGCAAACAAAATTTTCTAAGGCAAATTCTCAGAGTGCAAGATGATTTAAAATTTTTCTAAGGCAAATTATTTTCTTCTTAGAAAGTGCGCCTGGAACTCAAGATGGTGAAATTTTTCGAAGCACGAGCAAATTTTCTCAGTGATGAAGTCAGTAAATGCCAGCTATACAGAATTGTTAAAATTTTCCAGGTCAGAGCAAAATTCTCAGAGGAGATCGAAGAACGAGAATAAATTTGATGAAAGAATATTTTCTAAGGTTCAAAATTCAGAAAAATAAAATGAACCCGTTCGTTGTGCACCCATGAGTTCGTCGTGTTCTGAAGGAAATTTTCTTCTGGGTATCGAAGTTTATCGATGAGGAGTTGATTTTAAGGTCTTCCACAGCTTGTCGAGGATCTTGGGATGAAGATTTTCGATGGGCACTCGATTGATGAGTTTTCCTAAGGGAAACTTGAAAATTTTCTAAGGCAAAATGAAGAAAATGCGTTTTCAAGGTGAAATTCTCCAGACGATGAATTTGAAAGAAACTGCCTAGGTGAATTTGCTCAAATCCTTCGTGAA
Organism: Sequoia sempervirens; assembly: GCA_007258455.2. NCBI lineage: Eukaryota > Viridiplantae > Streptophyta > Pinopsida > Cupressales > Cupressaceae > Sequoia > Sequoia sempervirens. The sequence goes on from VDFB02351102.1 coordinate 117,479, forward strand.
GATAGTTTTCTTGAGCCAAAAATGAATAAAGTCGAGGTTATCAGAGCTCCAGCAAGTGAAATGAGTTTCTCAAAGATGATACGCCCTTAAGGAAGATGGGTTGAAAATTTGGCTAAGGCGTGAAGAATCTGAATGCGAAGGCGATGAACGCTTGGGAGTTTGAGCATAATAATCAGGTAAGTTGAGTTTATATTATAAAGTCTTCTAATATGCTTTTCTCCTTGCTTGTTTTGCAGGAGGAATGTCGAGATCAAGCGATGACTTGAAGTGATGAAGCAAGATGATGTTACCACCTTCAAAGGAAGATAAAGTTACAAGTTTCAATCTCGAAGGAAGAGAAAGTTGCAAGAAATGGCTAAGTGTTAGCTCAAGTGACGAAGATGAAGACCCTCAAGTGGAAGAAGTCAAAGAACAAAGCCAAGAAGAAGATCGAGAATAATGTGAACGCGTCTACAAATGGAATCTTCTAGAAGGAGTAATGGACATTATGGCTCATTTATTACCCCACTTTCCTTTGTGGCGGTTTTTAGGGCAAATCTTGTTTAGGGCTGAGGTGGCACGATTTTAGCCACTCTATTGATTGTAACCCTAGCCGTCTTTTGGGACTTGGCTAGCTATATAAAGGGGGAGTCCCCCTCATTTGTAATCTCATTAGGAGTAGACAGTAGAATTAGAGTAGAAGTCGGAGTAGAGAGACAACTAGGTGATAGCTTAGAAGTAACTTAGTATAGATTGGTAGTGTAGTTTGAAGAAGAGGGAAAGTTTTCCCTTTGAAAACTTTGTAAGAAATTGTTGTGAACACTCTCTCAATAAAAGAGTTTTTCATTGATGGTGAATCTCGTCTTTGTTGTGAGTAGCTAGCAAGGTTTCTTCGTCCTTCCGATTCAAATGGTAGCATAAAATAGTTCAAAGTAGTATAATTTTCTTTCCATGCAAGTAGATGTTAGCTGTGGAATGTGGTGTTTGATCTAAGCAACTTCGTCTATCCATACCACTAGTGTATTTGCTGATGGTGAATGCGCCTTGTGTGGTCAACTGGAAACATTTGGGCCTAACTTCAATCACAGTTTGAATGGTGGTATGTCGTTGTGATGGTATCTTCATGTCAAGTGGTGGTTTGAACATCTTTAGTCATCTCCCTTGAAGATTGCACCGACTCCGTGGAAGCTGTCCGATGCGAGGCAAAGCGAAGTTTGGTTGAAGTTTGCTGAAGTTGAGCTCCATATCCCACGTCTTAGAATAGATTCAGACTCTCTAAACCCTACCCCATTTCAATTCAGTACTTTCTGGTTAGAATAGGAAACCCGCATTTCATTGATAAATCTTTCGAGCACTTGAATTCCTTTCTCCACTGCCGAACAATTCTGTAAGTCCCCTTGAAATACCAGCAAATCACATCGAGCCAAACTGAGCCTATTCGCACTTAAAGAACCTTGGAGTTGAACGCATGAACTTTCTTGCAGTCTTAGCATGCGGGATACTTTGATCAAGAGAGAATAGGGAAGCCGTTGGCAACTTTATTCTGCGTTGGTGCGGTCACGAAAAACACATCAACAAGTCTATAACTCCCAACTCCACTGAAGTGTTACTGAAGAATTTACAATTTAGCTTCGATTTTCTATATCAACTAATTGTTGGCGATCAAATACTAGCATATTTTCCCTTACGACAATGAATCTTTTATAACCCTAAAAATTTGTCTTCATTGAAGACCTGACCAAATTCATCAAACTCCAACCATTTAAAGCCAACTACGAAATCTCTATGACTTTGCCAGTGCAAGAATTGGGTTTTCGTCCAATTCTAAAAACATGAGGGTTTTCATCCTCAAGTTACTAGAAAGCCAAGCTTCTCCAAAAACACAATCAACCAAGCCTCCTTCTGTTGGCGTAACAACTAGCACCTCTGGAATAAGAGTTGGTACGGACAGCTATGCACACTACGCAATGAGTGCTCTTCAAATTAGGAGGGGAAGCTCCCTCGTTGTGCTTGACAAAAGTACTTGCAAAGGATAATAAACTAAACTAAATCCTATCTTTTTGTTTCAGCTGTAGAGGTACAAGGCTTTCTCGAAAACTATATACGTTGCAGCTGAGTATTTTCTGGTTTTGCAGACTACTAACTACAACTATGCCAATTAATTAAAATCTATCCAATTTCCTCAAGAAAACAGAGCATGAGAAAACGGAGCAAGGGTTTGACTATCAGACGATAAACGAATATAGATTCTCAACTTGAAGGCAAGGTGGCACATCTATCAGCTCAATCTAAACACGTTTATTGGAAACAACATCACATGATAAACTAAGAACGGATTCTCAACTTGAAGGCAAGGTGGCACGACTATCGGCTCAATCTGAATAAGTTTATTGTTCACAACAACACACGATAACCCAGCGCAGATTCTCTACTTGAAGGCAAGGTGGCACAACTATCATCTCAATCTGAACAAGCTTATTTAACACAAAACAGATTTTATCTAACTAAGGAAAGAATTCACCATTATAATTGCATGAAACCCTATGTGGCATAACAATTCATCATAATAGTGAAAACGCATGAACAAATACAAAAAGAGCAATATTGAGGGCAAGGTAGGCACAACATATATTTCTCTCTCGTGCAAAAGTTATGTGCAAATGAGCAAAGCTCTTATTTATAGACATTGAAAGGTGTAGGGAACCCTAAAATCACCTTGAGTCAACTACAGTCTTGCAATGCATGCAAGATTTATTGCTAAGCCCTAATAAAATAAACTATACAGTTAACTCGAAAACTACCATCAGTTAACCGAAACATCTAATCTAAAAATGGACAATTGTGCAAGCATGCACGTCCTTATTGAAAGCGAGTTAACTGGAAGACTATCATCAGTTAACGAAAACCCTAAATGAAACTCCAAGTGTGTAAAGCTAATCTCAAAATAGATATTCATGAGATGAGACAGTGAGTTAACTTGAAAATATAACGTCAAGTTTAACTCCTGTGTGTAATGTCTATCCTAAGAGGTGGGAACTGAAGTCTACTGGCCGTGATCTTGAGCAACCAATCCCTCAACGAAATTGTTAACTGAATCACTATCTGGAGCTTTGATACTCTGTCGAAGAATGTTATGCCTGCGCAGCATGTCTTCACCAGCTATGATTTGGGACTGAAGTTCGCCCCTACTCCTGGCTGCCTCATCAAACAATGCTGACAAGACTGTAAGCTGATTAATCTTACAGCCAATGGTCTCCCCACTGAAAATAGCATGAATGAGTGCCTGAAGCTCTAACTGAACATCAGTAAGCTCAACATAGGCACCACCCTCAATTTGATATCGACACGGCAAGCGAGATACTAAAGTCCTCACAAATCGGAGTGCACTAGTGATGTGCTCTCTACTCTCAGCCAATTCTGACGCCATAGTCTCCTCTATCTTTGCCTTGAAAACCAATTGTGTTTTCCAAGAGTAGATAGCGATAGCTTGTCTATCCTCTACATCTGTGACTGGTTCATATGCCATACTCAGGTGAGCAATCATAATCTCATCCCGGGGTCTGTTAATTGCCATTTCTTGCTCTTCATCCTGGAGACGAAGACGGAGCTCTCGTGCATTGTACCACAACTGATATAATTCTGTGAGCATAGAACGACCTCTGACAACGAACTCCTCTTCCCACTCATCCAAACGCTTGCCATATGCAACTAAATGATTAAGTTGCTCTTGTTCTGCTGGAGGCTCAAGCATCGGTGGGAGTGTGGTAATGGCATTTGTCTTGTGAACAAGACCAGAAATGTATTGACGAAGTTGTCTAATTTCAGCCTTGAGGGCTGCCTTATCTTCTCCGTCCTTTAGTATTCTATCTCTAGCACTGTCTGTAGCAACCTATAGTAGATCAACCTGAGTCTGACGTGTGCTACGACCAAGGTTAACTGTGATAACCTCGAAGTCCTGAGATTCCAACTCAGCCAAGCTCTTCCCCTGTGGAGGTACAACAGTCTCAACTATGATCCCCATGTTAGTATTCCTCTCCACGTGAACCATGTTCTTGATCCTCTTGTCTGGCGCATCCTGATAAACCTCATCAAAATCGAAATGATTAAGAACATAGGATGGCTGCCTCCTCTTCCTTCCTAGCTGAGCTTCGATCCAAGATTGATCTCGGCTAATACTACTAGAAGGGTCTGTACTAACAACAGGAGGTTGCGACGAAAGTGAATGTGTAGAGGACCCACCGCGAGGTGGAGAGTCTAAATCCAATTCAATGTGAATTGGGACTGGTGACTGCTCTGGAACCAGTGTAGGAACTTGAGGCTTAACCTCAGGCACTGGCGGACTCTGAACTGGCTCTGTGACAGGCTGTCTATCAAGCTCTGTGTGTGTATTAATAGCAAGCGCCTTGCCCTTTGAATTGTTTGGCGCTTGACCTTTCTTAGGAGGGTTACTCCTTTTCTTCTGTTTGGGTTTTGACGAGGAAGGTAATGAAGGATTCACCACTATTGGCGGCTCTGCTCTAGGCACACTTACCCTCGTCTTTTTGCTGTCGAGGTAAAGTATACTGTTCTGAATAACTCTACTTGACCTCTCCTTCACCGTTGCGTACTCCTTGGCGTACCAATCAACTGCTGGCAACGGTTGTGTATCAACCTGTTCTCTGAAAAACTGAGGAAGGACTTCTCCCTCATCATCTGATAAACCTCCCACATCTTCTGATAAGAAAACAGAAATCTGTGAGAGAGAGAAACGGCCATAGCTGCGTCTGCGAACCTCGAAGTCATCTGCGCAATTCGCCCAGTAATCCTCCATAGAAGGCTCATGAAATATGCTTCCAGCAAGGCGAGTGGTATAATGGCCTGAAAGATCATAGGCACGTGCTTCAACAAGATACTTGAGATGATATTTCTCAAGCTTCTGCCCTGCAATTTTGGCATCAACCGTCGTCTTGCACCAATACATTCCAAATTGAAGAGGAAAGTTGATAGATGGTCTATGCCTACGGCGTAAAAGACGATGAACATCATGCATCTATCTCAGGAACTCCATAAAGATTGTCTTATCCGAGGGATAACGTGGAAGCATAGCTGGATTTCCTGTAAATCCGTATACTCGGATGTAGGTATATGTCGGGAACTAAATAAACCAATCTGCCCAACTATCCATCGCTGCCCTAGCAACTTCTGAGATACGAACATGCAACTCCCGGTCCAAATTTCTCACTGTATAAGTAAGGAAAGCCTCGTGAACACGCTTGAAATGACATTCAGCTTTAGTGAACTCAAGCTGATCATAATACTGATAAACTTTTTGAACACTGAGAATGCCCACGGTGTTTAGTCCTCAAAACTGACCCTGATAAGCGATCAAGTACACGAGATATGAACACATGTGAAACTCATGAGCAACTAGGAAACCGGTGATTTGCTTGTGGATAATATCGCTGATGAAGGATGCCCAGTCATAATGTTCCTACCCAGATATGATGCGACCAATAATGTAATACATCCAAGGCTGGAAAACATTAGCATGTGGCTGACCTGAGACACGATTCAGGAGTGTAATTAGAATCGCGTATTCATCCTTGTACTCACCACGACCCACATTGTTTGGCAATCTATTCTTTGCTTGCTTTAACCATCTTTCTGCCATCTTTTTCTGACATTTGTCCATATCAGCATTGAATGCCTGCTCACACTGCTCCATAGAAATAACAAGACTGTTCGAGTGTTGAGGTATACTGAAACTTCTTTCGATGTCCTCAGGCTTGAGACTGCAAATAACTCGTCCATCAACTGACACTATCTCACGAGTAGTAGAGTTGTAATGCTTAATACAAGACATCACGAACTCAACACAATGAATGGAGATAGGAATGGAAGCGGCCTCCAATAACCCGGACTGCTGAATGTTCTGAATAATCGAACTTCTGATCTTGACTGGATCTAAACTGCTTCTGGCAGCACTTTGTGAAGATCTGTCTCAACTGTCCCGAGGAAGTCGTGAGTAAGGACTGATTTAGTCCTATATTCGAGCGATTACTGCTTCTGGAAAACTCGCCTGTTGATGTGAACTCGACTATGTTCTGACAAGATTTCTGGAGAGCTAAAAATACCCTGCTGAGGCTAAAAATAGCCTTTCGAAGAGTTATTTTCGGTGAAAAATTTGAGATATGGGTTTTGTCCAGAACAAGATTCTAAGACAACTCAGAACGTCAGATTTGCGAAAATCTAACCTCTACTCGATCATGCAAAGACTTTTCAGTTGAGAAAATTAGTAACTCGAGAACGAATGTTCTGAAGTTAAAAATTCCTGAAAAATCAAACGCACAATTTTAATTCGAGGAAGTTATCTAGAAATGATCCAGATGTTGAGACTTGTCGAATCTGCCAATTTTAGGAACATGTGAATCAAAATATGAGAGAAAACTGAGAACCAAGGAGGAAAAAGACATTTTTTATATGTTCTTCTTCAATGAAAATCGCCCTTGAATTCTCCAAATTGTTGATAAATATGAACTTTCAACCTGCAAAAAGATGTCAGATAAAATTGCCTTTGATTGTTGATGAGAAATCCGCCTTTGATCTTGAAGAATTGCGAACTTGCTTTGAAAAATTGCGAATTTGCTTTGAAGTTTGCACCTTTGTTCTTGAAGAATATGAACTTGCCTCTTGAGAAATTATGAATTTCTATTGAAGCTTGCGAATTCGCCTTTGCAAACTGAAGAATTGAATTTTCCTTGAAAAATACGAATTTTCCTTTAAGATAAAAATCTCCTCTTAAGAAATACAAATTTCTCAGAGCTTAGTAAATATCAAATGAGGGCGCCATGTTTAAATAAGAGAAAATTCGCACCAACTTGTGAAAAGCAAGATTTCAAAACCCTGACTAAAATAGATGCCTTCTGATTGGACCCTTCTCAATTTCACTGCCACTGACTCGGAGTCCGAAAATAAATAATAATAAATTAATATTCATCATGCAATTTGAAAACTTAGCATAAAGAGGGCGCCAACTTTAGAAAATCGCCATTTAATGCCAAATATGCATAATAAACATTAAATATTATTCAACTTCAGTTGACAAACCAGATGAAGCTTTAGGCTTCACCGTTGGACTTCACCGATTCCGAAAAGTCATCATTCGAGCTTATAGGCATCCATTTGCTCAAGATTTTACACTTTTTATTAACTTCCTATTTTATAGCTGACGACAAAGTTACGGCTGACCATCTTCGACACTGATTTCTGAGTGACCAGATGATGCTGAGACTAAACTGGGATATTCATCGCAAAGCCTGCTGAGCAAAGAAGAAATGTCTGCTGGGAGTCATCACTGCAAAATCCATCATTTAACACCCTGGAAAATTAGGCGCCCTTGATTAAATTCATTTATAGGTACCAGACTTAACCATTTTCCTAAACTGCCATCTGACACTTCAAACAGCTGTTGATGGCGAACGGTGAACCCTGCTAACAGGAAAACAAATTCGCTGCATGACTAGAGACATTCTGCATCCAACGGATATACACACGGCATCTGGAAATCATATTAAGGGCCTCAAAAGTAAAAGCGCCCCTGGCCTTCAGTTGCACTGGCAGTGTTTTGACGAAAGTTGAACTTTCATCCAAGTACCCTACTTTGTCCTCCGATATTGAGAGCTGGAATGCCCCGATTCGAGCACTATCTGTCTTAACGCGTGGCCGGAAGGACTTACAAGAGACATTTCTAGAGGTGACGAAGCAAGAAAACTGCTTCTAAGACTTCAAATAGAAGGGCGCCCATCCCAAGATGGAATAAATGACCAACACTTAGCCATTTTGCGAGTTATCTTCACTTTTCAACACTTCGCCAAAGACCTCGCATGTACGAGCGACTGCCAAATCCTGGAAGCTGATGGCTAGGCTCGTTGGATAGATAAAGTAATTACGCTTGAATCCCATGAAGACTTCGAAAGCGAACAACCTCATCTGACAGGCCTAAAGGCTAGGCGCCTCTGGCCTACAGAAATACAATGAAAACCTTATGCCAGTCCGCCCGTGAAATGACGTGCTTGGTAGAAACTCTGCTACAATCACCCGGAATGTCGGATCGACAGGCAACTTGGTGCGTTGCGGAGCTGGACTAGCGTAGTACTGATGTCAGGAAGACCTCGTTAGCAAATTTGACCATTTCAAGGGCCATTTTAACCAGCGCCCCTGAGCTATAGTTGCGCTGGAAATGCAATGAAGAAGCTGAAAGAGGTGAAAACTCCATTATAAGCTCATCTTCAGATGTCGGCTGCCGGAGCTCTAGGACTCGAACTGCGTTTGATAGTTCGTTGGACGAGCAGACTAGTCGTGAAGAAATTGACTGCATCAATCATCAAAAAAACCAAAATCCAAACCTCCATCTAGAAGGGCGCCCTCAAGCTACAGGGTCGCTTTTGCTGGAGAAAGACAAATTTCTGTCATGTGAAACTTTGGAATCTTCAACTTCTGTCGTCAGTTGCTAGAGTTACAGGTTTCAGAAAGCTTCGCTGGATAGCTCATTGGATAACCAGACCAATTCTGAAGAGATTGACTGTATTTATGAGCACTTTCAACAAGATCTTGACCTTCAAACAGAAGGGCGCCCCTGGGCTACAGGTGCACTTTCTTGTTTTTTCTCTGAGAAATCCTTATAATTTAATCACTAAAAACTTCGTTTTGACCACTGAAATGACCATGTGCAACGTGAAATGCTATCGCGAAACGCTCCTCCATCATGAAATGCTCCGTTCTGAGTCTCTGATTCAGGTTTTGATCAATGAAACTGCCTTTAACTGACAAACTACTGACAAAACTCCATGCTTGATATTGCCCAAAAACTATACTTGACATCATTTTAGCAAGATTTAGACTCTTCAAACAAAATGCCTTGATGAAGCAAAAATTTTGATTTTGGGTACAACACCTTCAATGAGCTTTCTCAACTCTTTTATTCACTCCATTCTGTAACTCCTCCCGACTCTTTGAATTCCCCTTTTTTCTAATTCGCTTTTAATTTATTTCTCTTTGAGAACTCATAAAAAGTAACTTAATTAATTTAACTTTTGAGCTTATGTTACTTTTGCTCCATATAAATAATTAATTTGAGTTGTCTTTTAAATTTAGCCTTTTTGACAACATCAAATTACTTATTTAACCACAATACTGACTTATAAAATTGGGGACATTACACAATGGCAAGATGTAGCAAGGTGATCATTTTGTTCCGTCTTTCTTCAATAATTTTGTGTACTTGTTTGAAAAAAGTTTCTTTAGGATCTTGCTCTTTTGCGTTTATGATCATTTTCATCTTCTCAATCATTGAGTCAATACCATCATATATCTCTCATAAACAAGGCCTATCCATGTCAATATAATGGACCATACTCAATATGGACTTAATGAAACTGAGGAGATATTCAACATGATCCCACCAAATGTCATCTAGGCTCATCCGCTTAATATTTGTTTCCCTTGTAATACTAGATTGCCTCCATATGGAACAATTTGGATTGATGATCATGTTAGAAAGTGCCTCCTAAACCTTCACAAGTCATTTCAAGACAATTGTGTTGAAGGCAAAACGAGTCTCGGCAACTTATTTAAAAATCAAAATTTAAAAATTAAATTTACTAAAATTAAAACTTTTACTAAAGTGGAACAAAATTATTAAAATAAATATTATTGTTTCACTTACCTCCAACAACTCCAATTTTGAGAATGTTCAGAATATGCCTTGTGACATATGCTGGTTGGTGATGAGCATTTGGATCTCTTTGGCCTCGGCATACACCTGTTAGATCCAATCAATTTTGATGCCAATTTTTTGTAGCATAGGGTTGAGGATGTGGAGAACACAAGGTGTCCAAAATATGTGTGAATACTCAACTAATAAACCAATTACTCTATAGTTTTTGGCGTTATCTATTATGACTTGAACAACATTTCAAGGCCCCACTTCCTCAATGGCTATCATGAGAATGTTAGCAATATGCACCATCTTCACCTCTCCCTTATAATCCATTGCTCTCAAAAACATTGCTCCTTTAGTGGACACTACAATAACATTGATCAATAGCCAATTTCTTACATCTTTCCATCCATTGGAAATGATGGACACCCCTATTTTCACTAACAAATCCCTTATAGGCTTTAATGAATCCTCTACAAACTTCACCTCCTTTTCAATAAGGTGCCACACACTTTCTCAAAATGCGAGCCCTTGTACCCTTTTGGAGGTCATTAATTATTGTTGCCAATATGGTAAACAAACAACATTGAAAGCCAATCCATTTGCATAGAGACATCTTGTTATGTGTTGATCGGAAATCTCTCAATACTCATTCCAAAATGCCATTTCCACTGGTCCCTTTGTTCTCTTATGTGTAAAGGCTGCGAGTTCTTCTTTAAGTGTGGCTAAAAATGAGTGGCTCTCAACAAGATGAAGATTAGAAAGTGGTGGAGGGGGCTTTATTCCTTGAGATCCTTTTTTCTAACAAAGGATGATTTGATTTGTGGCCTAGTGCTTGAACTACTTTTACCTAATCATTAATATATGCTAGGATTTGTGCTTCTAGAATGGTTAAACCATTTTTTCTTGGGCAAGCTTTGATGCCTAGTCCAAGGATGTGGCAATATTGACTTTTCACTGTAATGTCCCCTTTTTGAGCGAGCGTCAGAGTTGGTGGTTTACCCTGTCACTGGGTCCTCGTAGGCTAATAATGGTGATTAGAGGGACTTGTTGTGGAGATATTTGGCATCTCAGTTGGTAGTTTGCAACGTTGGCACCTCCAAATCCTTTGTATATTTTGAGGCTTGGTTATTCAGGGGTTTCTGGTTTCATTTGTGTATACTTACTATTTATATTAAGTCTGTGTGAGGCCAACCTTACTATTTATAGTAAGGCACCCTAGTTAGCAATGAATGCAGTGGGCTACCTCCTAGTGAAGTTAGAATTGATTTACGTGATTAATGATGGAGTTATAATATTATAATTATTATTAAAGTTATACTTTAATAATAATTAATTATTAAGTGCATATCATTAATGATTTAAGTGGACTTTATTTAAAAGGGGGATTTAAATGCTTTTAAAAGTATACTTTATAATAAGTGTTAAAAGTGTTATTTTAAACGAGAGATATAAGTGAACAATAAAGTATACTTTATTTTATAAAGTTGTGCACCAAAAAGGAGGGAAAAGAAAATGAAATTAAAGCAAATTAAATGAGATGAAGTCAAATGCAAATTGATATTATAAAAGGGCATTTTTGGGTTTCATTTCATTATTCTTGATCATTTTATCAAGTTGGCTTTGTGCTTTGCATTCTGGAGGTGGAGACCTAGGGTTTCCAACTGCAACGATCTTGGAGAGCGTAGCTGCTTCATGAATCGAGCTTACCGAGGGTGTGAAAGATCATTTGAGGTTTGTTCATTGGTAGCTTCATACGGAGGTCACATTTGTGCTTCATCGATTTATAGGAGAGTTTCAGAACAAGGGTTTACAGAGTTTCACGATCAAAAGTTGTTATCCGGGTATGAATGCTTTCAATGTAATTTCTTGGCATTAATATACTTGTGCTTCAACATTTCTTTGTTTTGCAATTTTATGCATTATCTAGTGATATTTTTAAAAACTTCAAAACCGAAAATAAAGGGAAGGGCAGAAATAAGTTAGTAAATATCTCCGTTCAAGGCGGGATATTACATTCACCCAACTGTATGAGCTTGAATACCTAGCATCAAACCCATTGCAAATCTAAACATAATCCCCACCACCTAGAAGTTGTACCATATCAACATATTTCCAAATGGGCGAATTTGGGTGTGCTTTGAATCGAGAATAACCCATGGAGCTAGAACCATTTGCCATTGTAATCCCTATGACAACAAGTTCAATAAGTAACACATTGGAAGAGTCAAAACAAATGAAAAAGAAAAATTATATATACAACTTAACTCATTTAAAAAACTTAAAAATTCGTTATAGATTCATAGAAAAATGAAAACAAAACAAGAGAGTTCATTTGTAAAAAAGAAAATGTATCAAAAAACCAAAACAAAAGAACTTGAAAAAATCCTACCTCTTTTACAAAAACCTTCCTCTACGATCTCCTTCGCAACAAATAGGGTCCTGCAAATGTGTAGGAATAGTAAACCAACCTCTTTGGAACCTTCATCAATCAATCTTCAACTCTATTCGTGCAATGGCAAGCAAGAATGAAAGTTCAAAAAGGATGAATGATATATTTGTTATGCATTCACAATAAGGAAATGCCTTTGTCAAAATCTCTTGGAATCCATGTTCTGGGGTTAGGGGTTGTTTTTAGGCATATGGTCAAAGTAAAAAGGCCAAATTATACGAAAATAGATTTAAAATCATCAAAATTGGCTAGCTCGGCATAAAAAGCAGTGAAATTTGTTGTGGATTCGACCGGGTTCTTCCCAGATGGATCCACAATGTTGGGACAGGAACTTGAATAGCTCCCAATGTGGACCAAATCTGGACCAGTATCCAACCCAAACTAGACTCAAACTAGTAGGCCCTAGGGCTCGAACTAGTAACATAGCTAACATGTTATCTCCTCCATCATCTATCATTCAGTGTCTTCTAAAATTGAGTTTTACCTCTCAATTTCACCTTGTCAAAAAAGCTAACTCTTGAAGGTTGCAAGTGAATAGCATTTACAACCTCTACTAGAAATGCTTTTTACATCTAAGTATTTTTATTCCTTTATGCTCAAAAGGTCACATGGACATCTAATGTTAAGTTCATAGAATTGTGATAAAGATCCAATTGATTGCTAAGCATACTTCTAATATTTTTTATTTCAAATTCTCAATTCTCTATTTGTCATAATTATTCAAAGTAAAAAAAATTAAACCATTTCACTTTCTGAAATTTTTATTCTTCTTATTGGCATATGGTAGCAAGAATGTAAAATGGTTCCTTATCTTCAAAAGTGAAATTTGTATTTCTGAAGCTGTCTTTTCTTATTTCCTTAACTTCCCTTTCTAGTCAATGTCCAATGCCTATTATTATGTTTCAATAATATGGTTTATTCCACTATGTATTAATTCTTTGTCGGCTTTGGGTAGTTATAAGCATTGGTTGGTCGACAGTTGTGTTTCTCTTGGCAATTGTTGAATCATTTAAATAACTTTTGTATCATCGAGGAACGCAGTATGATCTAGTCGGATCAACTTTGATCCTTGGCTGACCAACTTTGGTCTACTTTTGTAATAACTTCATGTAATAAGGATATATTTTTACTCCAATTGTAATGTCCCCATTTTAAGCAAAACCAATTTGTGGACAATTAGCCAATTTTTCGAGTTTTCCCGTAGGCTAATTGGTAAGGAAGATATTCAAAGTTCTTGGTGAGCACATGATCACTTTAGCAGAGTTTTTGATCATGGCAATGAGTTCCATTGGTGGTGTGGAACCCATTGATGCTTTAAAAATTGATTGTAGCTATTTTGGAGCTCTCCAAACTTCTTGAAGGAGTTTGCTATTTATAGAAAGTCACCCAATTGCTTTTGTTCATCATCCCAAGACCTCGACATCACATTGGTATGATTAGAATCTCATATTTGTCTCATTTTGATTCTTTTCTCACGTTCAAGCCCAACTTGCTGGTCCAAATCTGCACATGCAACTTCTGATTTTCTTGGAAAATTCCCCAAGTCAAACTCTTCTTGTAGACTATCAAGCTCTTCAATTGCCTGTTTGATTTCTTCAACTCTTCGTTCATTCTCTTCTTCTCTGAAAAGTTTGAAATCAGCTAGCTGCTCTTCTACCTCCATTAATGCCACTTGAGTATTTTCTAACATATCTTTTGTTGACTCAAGCTCAAGAGTAAGCCCATCAACCTTTCTCTCCTTTCCTTGGAAAGCATCAATGGTCTTCCTTGCAAATTCGAAGGCATAATCTCAATCTCTAATCAAGTGTAAATATATTATGATTTTATAGTCTCCAAAGAATCTTTAACAAGTTGCAACTTAGGGAGAGTGACTCCATCCCGTTTCTTCTCAATCTGAACTTTCCATAAGAGTTCTCCAATCAAACTATCTGTACGGTCAAATCTAGATAAAGCTTGAACTTCATCTTCAACGGATACCATAAATTGATCTTTACATCCATAAGTATGCAAAGGTGGTGTTCTGCTGATAGGCTGCACGTAAAAATAAAAACTTTGTTTCTTATCATTGATGCCCTCATAGCTGCTCCAAGACTCTTGTCTTTCACCACCAACAAGTTGAAGATGCTCAATATCATAAATAGGATCAGACTCCACTAGTTCTTCGGGCCTTTGCTTACAATCAGAATTACCATCCTTGTTTTCAACAACACTTTGGCTATCCCTAGTCTCACACCCTAACCCAACCATGTGATGACATTGCTCAACACATAGATGATGATCAGCTCCGTGCACTAATAAATCTGATTTCTGCTCAAGAACACCATCAAACTCTTCAATAACAGGAGCCTTATAGACTTCTAAATCTGCTTTCACCTCATTGTCACTTTGATCAAACGAGAAGGCAGCCCCAAACTAGATCAATGAATCATTGGTGATCACTGTTCTGAAAGCTTCAGTAGCAACATGCTCTTCCTTAGGGGCGGCAACCATCTCAAGGGGGTCATCACGGGGCTTTGCCAAGCGAGCTTCTTCATCAAAGACACCTTCTCCTCCAATGGCCACCGCATAACTTGCAATGAAATCTGAATTTTGAGATTCATCAGGATCAAAGGGAAACTCATCCCACACAGGTTCTTTGTCTTCCTTAAGTGCCATCACACCCGGATCCCAAATGCTAAGGGGCTGATTGTTTTGATCAAGTGGAAAGTGCTCTTCGTACCCCTCTTGAAGTGTTGACTCTTGCAATAAATCACTATGGTAAAAAACCATGGTAGCCCCCAACTCACAATCAAGATTACTATCATTGGTATGATGATAACGCTCTCCAGGAAGTGTTGTTTTGAAATTTTCAGTAGCACCAAACTCAACATTAATGGCTACAACCTTCTCAAAGAGATTGTTTTGAAGCTTTTCCATACAAGCTTCTTCTCCAATGGCAAACTCATAACTTACTTTATGTTCTGATTTTTGAACAACCTCTGAATTATCACAAACATCATCCCTATGGCAATGGTCATAAGATGACTCAATGGCACCACCAATGTTGCCCTCAACATGTTCCTCATTAGTGAATTCATTAATCTCAAAACCATCATTGAATGAATCCGAATTAGGATTCAAGACTGCTGTTTTGTTCTTTTCACCAAACCAATCTTCAGCACTTGCAATCTCATGCATGTCTAAGGGAGTATTTTGGGGCTCTTCCACACACTCTTCAAATGTCAAGGTATTTTCTTCAAACCCATTGTCATTTCAATGTGTCAAGTGCATGTTGCTTGTGCCATCTTCCAAACTTGTTGACTATTTTTTCTCTCCATCGTGCTTACTTGTGGGCTGCAACCCACAAACAAGCACTTCTTCTTCCTTCCTTGACCCTTCAAGCATGGCATGTTCTGCTTCCCTTTTAATCATTTTCTTGATGTAGTTGACCATAGCCAACTTTCCAAGTTTCAAAACCACCACACAATTCAAGAAAGAGTCAAAAGAAACAGTGTTCTTAAACTTGTGTTCTGATAATCTTCATGGAGAATGGAAGCCTTATGTTCACATTGCCTCTTGAACTGTTTGGCATTTATACTGAATGGCAGGAACTTTGGCTCTGATACCACTGAAATGTCCACCCCTGATTTTTTTTTTGAAAACTTTTGTTTGTTGGTTGCTTGTTCAATGAAGTGTTTGTGTTTTGCTCTTAATGTGTTTTCAAATGTATATAACATAAAGAGCAGATTGCAATGAACAAGAAACACAAGATACTAAGGCCTTTTCAATAGAGATTGCAATAAACAACATAGGTATTCATTTTCATATTTATATTAGAATTATACAAAGTAATATCAGACCTGATATATGAGTTTACAGTCATGACTGGGGCCTTTAAACAGCAACAATGGAACTCTTTGTTGACAACGAACAACACCCAAGCAAGTGACAATCAAACCCTTGGTTCTCCAATGTCTAGACCTCCATAATCAATCCCAAATGTTCATCAACCAAACCCATACACGTGCTGGCCACAAACAGGGGTTTAAGCAGCAACAAGGGCGTCCCTCTTAGAAGTTCGACCTGTTCAAAATCCATTCCATCACCAAAAAATGCATATTAATACTTGAAAGAATCGCCTTGAATAGGGCCAGCCAATGAGCCAATACCCATTTCATTTCATAAAGCCATCATGGAGCTATGACCAAAAATGTGGTTTCAAGTCCAGAAGAGTATTGCCCAAAAATGATTTGAAATCACACCAAAAACCTTCATAAAATTGAACCAAACTGAAAGCAAACAATCCACACCAAAATCCCCTCAAAAGAACTAGAAAAACCTCATTTTTCAATCACCAAATTCGAACTCTGTGAAGCTCTATATGATCCCTGCTGTAGAATCACTCATTATCTGATTGGGGAGAATATTTCACCACCGAAACCAGCCCAAATGAAGAGGGTTTTCATCCTCAGTTTGCAGCCCAATCACTCTAGAAAAATCTAGCAGCATTTCATTAAGTTGCCAAAGTAGAGATGTCTAAATGAGAGCCAAAATGAAAATATATAGAAGCTAGGGCGACTGGACTCCAAAAGCTTCTCAAATTCATCCTAGAAACCAACGCCCTTCTTGAGCCTTCTAAAAAATTAAAACATTTTAATTTATTTTCCCCATAGTCATCCACACAAGAGGAGATATAATATTAATAAATCTTTTAAAATCAAGGTACTTTTTCGAATGATCACACTGTAATGTCCCTTTTCAACTAGTGAATAATCTTGAAGAAATTTTTTAATCTTTTAATTCTCGAGAATAGAAATAAATTAAATTATAAGAGAATATGAGAATTATTAAGTGAATAATTAAATTAAAACTAAAAGCTTTATTCGGTGAGTTTATTTAATTATTCATTTTATTCATAAAGGAGGGGCCACTTTAAATAATAACCTCCTCTCACTAGGCGATTCTTCATGATGGTAAATAAATTAAATATAAGCCTAAGTCCCTATTACTCAAGTTAGTGCGTTAATTGGATAAGGACAAGATCTTTGACTTTTCTAATTTGAATTGAGCTCTCTTAGGAGAAATGGCTGCTTTTGTGAAGAAGAATTGGCAACTCAAGAAATATATGATAAGGTGCGATTGAAGGGAAGGCATTCAGGAAATTGATTTGATTTTTATTTCTCTCTACCAAGCTTGAAGAACATCTTCAAGAGGACGAAAACCCTGGCTCTAGCATGATTGGGATAGAAACCTCAGTTATGGAATGATATTATTTGGAAGGCGTCATATTCAGAAGAGACAACCTAGTGCATAAGAGAAGAGGTAGACAATCTTAAGTCTGATGCAGCAGATATGCTCTGAAAAGAAAAAAATAGTGTTTTTTCCGATTCAATATTATTTTGAAGAAGTAATTATTGGGAGGTGCTTATAGTCTGAAGATTGAAGCAGATAAGACAAATTTATTATATTTGGAAGGAGCCATGGTCAGTTCAATAGCCGCTAGGTATTCCAAAGCACGAACTTTACAAATATTCAACGGCCACCATTTAATAGTCAAAGCTCAACGACTCCTTAATCGCCTTGATATCGAGCTTCTCTTTCGGCGCTGTTTTGGAGTAAGGACAAGTCGTGGTTTTGCCGCCTTCACAATCTTCCATTATGCCACGATTCTGTTGCATAATATCATCCACAGCTTTCAGTAGGGATTGCTCTCATGGAGAATAGGCATTGTCAACAGTCAGTATCATTGTATCAATTAAATAGCCATCACCGGAAATATTTGAGTGGTGAAATACACATCTATTAGCAGGTTGAAGCCTATCGCACCTTGACTATATGGTGGTCGACCCAATTCTGAAGGTTACTAATATCAAAGAAGGGGCGAATGGGGCTTTGGATTTGATTTGGGTGCATAAGAGTCCATTCTCATCGGTTCTCTCTTCACCTGGGACTTCTTTTCTGTAGCTCAATGCCATACATCATCACTAGTTGGGGTGTTTACCCAGGTCTGGTCGAATCACTGCTTTAGCATCATTTATGTGGTCTTACATTGGCATTGTATTGACTGAAACAGATCTGCTATGAACTGCTGCACATCTCAAAGTAATTTGTGTAAGTTGATTGAACAGTACCTAGAAGAAATCTGCTTATTACATAGTACTAGTTGTGTTGAATATGACACTGTGTATGTAATTCTGAGTGTGTAAGCTTATTAAATATCAAACTCAGAAATATATTGTTAGCTGATCAGGCTTCATTCATTGTAATCTGATATTCTGAAGCTGATGCATATTAATGAATTGCTTAGCCATTAGAAATGTCCCATACAATTTGAGAAATGCTTAGTTCAGTTAATGTAATGCTCAGTACAGTCTATGCTTATTTTATTTGACAAATGCAATATGTCAAATTGAACATCGAAAATTATTGTTCAAACCTCGTAAGGGTTCTTACAGACCCCTCAACTTAAGTTTATAAAATAACCTCTTAAAACAATTTCAATGACTAAATTAATCAATTATTAAACATTGAAACCATAGGCTCTCCAAAAATCAACTAAGAAATAATACTGCTGCGTACATATTGGCCTAGGACCAACTCCCCCCAAAGATGACTTACTATAAATAGCTCTACTAAAAATAGTAAGTATATACCAGACCACTAAAGAACACTGTGACCAATTGAAGATAGCAACATCATAAACCGGCCATTGCTATAAATAGAAACCCCTCCGGAAACCCCAACACTGAACTACTAAAAATAGCACTTACTATAAATAGTAAGTGACTTCAAATGCATTTTAACCACATTCTGAGCAGCCGCCATAACTTACTAAAAATAGTAAGTTCGGAAAAGTTACCTGATGCAGTTGCATGTCGTACCCCTGCGAAACTCTCTGAAAACCTAGAAGGAAACCATAAACCAAACTGCAAAACTCCAACATGCAAATCTCTGAATCCACAAAAGAGACCTCCAAACCGCTAGAAACCCTAATTCTACATATGACTGACCTACGGGCATCCGGGGATAGGCTAACAGTCACTGGAAAGCGTAGTGCTAAAAATGGGAACATTACATTGTCGTATTGTTTTCGTAGCATATTGTTGTTTAGCATAGTGCTTAGTACTTTTGCTTCAATATTTTTCTTTATCACATTTCTCCTATCGTTGCTATACTGGCTATCCGTGGAGGTGAGAACACCAAGGCGGGGGACTGATTGCGGCAGTCTTCTATACACAGCCCTGACATATTTTCGTCTTGTGTGTGTAGGTTGCTCGTTGAGTGAAGACCTTGAAGATATCAACTCGTGAGTAGGAAGGTGTGCTTTCCTCACCCTCTTTTGTCAGTTCGTAGATCAGATCAAGTTTAAGTACTCTTCTTGTTATTCAGATATTTAGTTTCTTTCTACTTTCTATTATTGCATTAAACCACACTCGTTAGGTTATTAGTAGATTTCCTCAGCTCTCAGACTGCAACTCTGGAAACTTGCTCACCTGACTTCTCGAAATTCTAGGGTTGGCAAAAGGAAAGAGGCAGATCAATCCATCCTTTTCCACCCTTCATACTATTGGGAATTAGTGTTCACATGCATTGAAATAATAATTCGGTGTGTAAGGTAAAGTGAGCTGTAATAACAACTCACATAATTATAGGTGGTTTAATATTCCATTATTTGTTAGGTTTGTTAGTACGACTATTTGTTTGTATCATGAGCTATTAAAAAATAGCTCATCTATATTAGAGAGTTGTCATAGGATCTCTCCGACAAAATAGGAGAGTCCAATCCTATAAATATGTTTTGTATTTGAATGAAAAATGATGAAGAAGCACAACATTATTGTAATATTATTCAGCTTGTGTATGTCTATGCCCATATTTTTAATACATACATCAAACCTATCTTAAACATTTCGTTAGCTTGAGGTAGATCAGGGCAGCCTATTGTTCTAGACCCTCACATGACATAGGGTCCTGAGTAGTCGGTACCCCTCCTCTACATTTTGGTGAACCCGACGTGAACCTTGCGGTATCTATTTCATTGTGTTGAGGTTCCTTCTCTCATATCTGCATAGGTTGTGGGCTTGAATATTGTGACGCTTTATGAGCTTCATAACTCAGTCTACAACTTCCAGATACGTAGTTAGGAGTGTTTGGTACTTAGAGATGGACTTCTCAAGGGTCACTTTAACTCTCGCTTCCAGGGAGATGGTTATGGCAACGGAGATGAGTTTCTTTGATGAAACCACTCACACTCCTACCCCTCTTGTTTCTCCTACGGCTCCACCTATGAATGAGGATGACGCTGTCCATATCCCCGCAGAACACATCCTATCCTTAAATAGGAGGCTATTAGATCTTGGGAACCATTTGGGGAAAGATCAAAACATGGCTAGGGCCGCTAGAGTGGTTAATGAAATCAGATATATGCTGGACAAGGATCTAACAGGCATAGAGTTCCTTTGTGGCCTTACCAACTTAATGGAAGCATGTGTCCCCTCCTACAACCCTAGGTCAAGTATTACCCGAGGTCATGTGCCCGACACTTATGAAAGAAAGATTGGTGTCTCAATGCCTACGACATCAATATGCATGGCCGAAATAGGCCCTTCCATCAACATCTCCACCCCTACTCCGCCTCCTACTGTCAAAGCAAGCAGAATACCCCTAGGATTCGATGTCTTTCCTCCTAGGGGCAATGTTGGCTTCGGTAGTGGGATTTCCAGCAAAATGGGGGCTGGTGGTTCTGCTTATCTGGTGCCCTTAGTGGCTTCGGGGGTGGCTTCGGCGGTGGTCAGTGGTGGCTCTGATGGCTGCTACAGTGGTAGCTATGGCGGTGGCTTCGACGATGGCTCTAGCGGTGGTCTCGGTAGTGGTTTTGGTGGCGGCTCCACTAGTCCTATTTTTTCATCCAACCCTGTTTTGAATGCCCTACTACAAATATGGGTCAAATGCAGAACCAGCTAGCAAATCTGTCCCAAGCCTCTGCCCAGCTAATCTTCCAACGTTTCTTCCAACATAGTCCTTTCTCGGTAACGGTTCTAAACACTCCCATCCCTCAAGGGATGGAAATTCCTAAATTTGAGAAATACAATGGTAAAGGAGACCCTCAAACACACATGTCAGCCTTCAATGTGGTGTACAAACTTCTTTCATCACGATGCCTTCTTGGCCAAATTATTTCCTCGATCTCTCAAAGACAGAACACTAGAGTGGTACCATTCTTTGCCCGACAACTCTATATTCTCATTCGATCAGCTTGTTAATCAGTTTCTCTGGCAGTTCCAGGCTAACATTAGGCCGAAGGTGGCCTTTTCGAACATCGCCGATGTAAGCAAGGAGAGCACGAGAAGATTATTGATTTCATAGCTCGATATCAAGCACTCTTCACAAATTTATTACCCACTACCCGACTCAAATGTACAAAAGGTGTTCATTGGCAACCTACAGAGACCCTGGCAGAAGAAGTTTTCCTTAATGAAGTATCCTTCTTTCGCGCATCTGTGCGTTGCGGGAATTTCAGCAAACTGTCATTCAATTCAGGGGATCTTATTCGCGCTCCCGTCCAGAAGGAAGGTCTCTAGTGTCGATTTCGGGAAAAGGAAAATCTATTGCAAATGTGGTCGCCGCGTCTAATGACAAAGGCCTCAAGCGCAATAGACCGTTCACAAAGTTGTCTAAATCGTACTCTTCTATTTGAAAAATCTATTGAAAGATAAGATTATAACCTTGGAGGATCCTCGACCTCTTAGAGAACCTTACCCTAGCTGGTCTGATGGAAATGCATTCTTCCAATACCATCGTGTCCACGGGCATGATACTGAACGTTGTATGCGCCTGCGTCATGAGATACAAGATCGCACTGACAACAGTACCATTCGCCTTGATGGTAAAACATAGAATATGAACAAGTCTATGGCTAAGGTGAACAGTGAATTGCAGATTTATACAGACTCGTTTCCATCTCACTCTGCAAATTTGATCATTGACCCTTCTAGTGCTTCCCCCAAGGCCTCAGAGTATGTAAATATGGTTTCTTTTACTCACATTCTTACCCCTCAACCTGTGACTAGTTCACCAGATATGACTTTTACATCGCAAGATCTTCCCATGAATAAGAAAGCTTCTCCTCTATATGTTCTTTCCCGCGTCAATGGAAACATTGTGACAGGAGTCCTTGTGGACCCCGTGAGTCGCGTGAACATTTTTACAGAGGAGACACTTTTGCTAAACTCTTTACAACGGAAGGAATATGAAAAAACAAAAACCACCGTACATACCCATGATGGCCACTCTCTTGCTCCTTATGGTTCTATAACTCTTTCCATCCTAGTGGGACCTAGGGCTGTGAATGCGACCTTCGGCGTCATTCCAAAATCGTACTTGTTCAGGGTGAAGCTAGGCATTCCTTGGCTAGTTTCCATGAACGAAGTCGCTTTCGTTATTCATTAGTGTCTGAAATTCTCTCGCGAAGGTGCAGTGCATGTCGTGCAAGGTATTGGATACCAACTGATGGTATCACGTGGGGGTTATTCGCTAGATCATTTTTGGCCCGCCCCGGTCGGTCCACTTCCTCCAAGAATGGATTTGCTTTATTGAAATTATATTAAGTATAAAATCAAGGGCAAGGTGCAGCCGAAAATGACCTACCTTGTATCATAGTAGTAGGTTGCTTCTTCCTCTCGAAAGGGGAAGGAGAAGTCCACTCGCACTCAGGAGCCTTCTTCTTCCTCTGCAATTCCATCCGCTTTTGCCTCCCGTCCTACTGCGGTGCCTTCGACTTCCACCTCCATGCATCTCATAGGGAGTTCTATGGTGTTGGCTTGGCGAAAAGCCAAGCATCAGGTGTTTGACATTCCCGTCTTGCCCACGGTGCCTCGGCACATTCAACATGGTAAGGGGAAGTGTCCTCGTGGAGTCACCTCTTTGTCTCAACCTCCACGGCCTCCTACTGTTCCTGCCCCTAAGGTAGCGAATGGGAAGAGGCTCGCTGCTAACGCGCTTGAGTCTGCTCCTCCACCTGTTGTTTTCATTCCTGCATCTCTTCCTCCTGTTTTTGTCCAAGAGTCACTTGCTCCGCCAACAACGGCTGGGATGGACACTCCAATGACAAAACAGGAGTCATGTTCCTCCTCAAGCTACAACTTCCAGCTCTTAGAGCCAAGGAAACTGCCTTGCACATGAGCGTAAGCATTGGAGGAAGGCTCTGGTCGCTAAGCAGGCTGATTTGCAAAAGGAGGAGTGGGAGCTAGCAGCCCCTGTTCGGTGTCTCCTCCTGTGTTCTCCTCTTCCGTCCCTTCTACTTCGGCTCTTGTCACCTCGATTTTGCTTTCAGCTCCCCCCGCGAGCGTGGATGACCCTCACCCTAAAAGGGTGCAAGTGTTCATTGCTCCCTCTGTTGAGCCTCCTCTCTTAATGTCCCTTCCGGACATCCCGCCTTTTACTAGAACCGTGCATATGTCGAATACCTTGGTGGACGGTTTTCTCCTCTGCTCCTCACCTTTCGCTTCCTCTGTGGGAATCTCGCATCCTTCGACGAAGCGCAAGTGGGAGGACGACCCCACTGGTTTTGCTTTGGTTTGCGTCGTCCTAATGACGGAGGCTGCCCCAGCGTCCCCTGAGTTTGTCACTACCCCCAAGTCTTTGGTGAGGTCGGCAGTGGATCTCGAGCGCCTCCTTCGTCGCCCGCCTAGTTGATACATGGCACTCCTGTCAAGTGCATGTTCAACTCAGTGGACGAGGTCCCGACTCTGTCGGCGATTTTTGCTAACTCAATGACGTTTACCTCACAGGAGTTGAACGAAGAAGACCTTGAGGGGCCCTCTTCCTTGGCTCTTGTCGCAGGAGAGTCGAAGGGTGCTCCCCTTGCTATCCCGCCCTTGCAGGCTCATTCGTCTTCCCCTTATAACAATCTAGATTGTGAGAAGGACGACCTCCTAGTTCATGAGGACTAGGAGAGCACCTCTTCTTTATCTGTAGATTAGATTTGTTTGTGTGTTGTGTTCCCCCTATAATTGTTTTATGTGTTTCTGGAGGACCCTTGTCACCCTTGTAGGTGTTTGGATACAGGAGTGTTTTGTGTCATAAACTTCTTCTATTTGTTACATCATTTTTCCTTTGTTGTGCCTTGATTTTTGACAATTGGGGACAATGCAAAGTGTTGGGGGCATTTAGGCCTCCCTTCCATGTTGACCCAATTTTTTTATTTTTATTTTGTTTTCGCGTAACCTTCTTCACGATCTAATATAGTAGGGGATTGCTAATAGTTCATATATATTATATATTATATATTATTATATTATATATATCTATCTATATCTATGAGCATTTCTAAATTTTATTACATTTCAAGTCTAAATCTTATTATTACATTTCAATTCTAAATTTTATTATATTTCAAGTCACCTTCTGAGATGATGAAAATGGCATTATCACCTGCAGTGACCTTTCTAAGGCATCCCTATTGGTTGAGGCATCCTGATGAAGAAACCAATCTGCTGGTTACTTCATGCCTTTGTGAAGTGATGAGAATTTTGGCACCCCTGCTGCCCTATGATGACGATATTATAAAGAAAGTACTACACATGATTGTAGAAAGCTTGCAGGGTCTTGATGAAACTAATAGCAGTCAGTACTCCACGAGAGCTGCTATAGTGAAGACATTCTTAGATCTCAGAACAAGTATATTGCTAATGGATTTGGGTATGCGAGATCAAATATATTATCTGTTCCATTACCTCTTCATTTCAACTTGGAGAGAACAAGAGGAGGATGCAGATGCAGCCTTGAGAAACATTCTAGTTCTAACTGTCAATGAGATGGATGACATTCCTAAACCCGTCCTAACTCTTCTACTAAACGTTCATGAACAAGAAGGAAAGATTTCTTCTGCTGCTGATAAGTTGATCAAAGATTTGTTCAATTAGTGCGAAGGGAAGTTGAAGCCTCATTTGAAGAAGATGGTGCAAATAAACGAGATGGGTTCTTATGCTGAAGACATGAATAAAAATTTGTTTTTCAATGATTTTGTGGCGGATTCTCAAGATGTACCTTTAGATATGCATTTGTCTATGCACACTAAGGATGAGTGCAATGAGGCAACTCCAATTTTGGATTCACATGAAGAATTTATGACAAGTAACCAAGAAGACCTCATTGGTATGCATGTGACAATTAATGATAAGATCAGTAATATACCTACTCATGATGGGCCCATTGAAGGTATAAAAGATGGAGTTTTCCAAATAGCTAGCATTGATGACTCCTTACTTCATTACGGAGTTGGTGTCATGGGTGGTTTTGGGTTTGATTATCAAACTAAGTTCTTGGAGAGAGATACTTGTAGTTGTGAAGATATCAGTTTTAGTAAGTTGGGAGGTGACTTATTCAAAGAGTCAACACTCCAAGAGGAGTACAATGAGCACTTTCCTTTTGATCAAAATAATCAGCCCTTCAGCATTTGGGATCCAGGTGTGAAGGCACCTAAGGAGAAAAAGAACCTGTGTGGGATAAATTTCCCTTTGATCCTGATAATGTTCAAAAAATCAGTTTACAATGCAAGCTATGAGATGACCATTGGAGGAGATGCCTTTGAAGAAGAAGCTTGCTCGACAAAGTTCCATAATGACTCTTTTGAAATGGTTGCAGCCATTAAGGAAGAGTTTCCTGCTACTAGGACTTTCAGAACAGCACCTATTCATGAGCAACATCTTCATTCCAGTGATAATAATCTGAATGTTGAGTGGGAAACTCTTATGCACAAAAGACATCAGCCCAACTTCTCAAAGAATCCAGTAGAGGGACAAGATGAAATGGATCTTGATGAGGATTCTATATCAGCAATCCGTGGGAATTTAATGCTTGAGTTTGGGTTTGCCTTCACATTTGATCAAAGTGACAGTGAGGTGGAAGCAGATTTAGAAGACCATAGGGTTCTTGATGATGAAAAGTTTAAGGATGTTTTTGAAGATAAATCTGATTTACCAATTTATAAAGCTAATTGCAAGCAAAGGCTTGAAGAACTTGTAGAGTCTAATCCTCTTCATGAAATAGAGCAAATTCAGCTAGTTGGTGGTGAAAGACAAGAATCTTGTAGCAGCTATGAGGGCAACGAAGACAAGAAACCAAGTTCTGATTTTGAAAAGCAGCCTATCAGCAATTCACCATCCTTGCACACTTATAAGTGGGGAGGTCAATTCATGGTATCCGTTGAAGATGTGGTGCAAGCCCTATCCGGATATGGCCGCGCTCATCATTCGATTGAAGAACTCTTATGGAAGGCTCAGATTGAAGAGAGACGGGAAGGAGTTAGGGATGGAGCCACTCTCCCTAATTTGCAAATCATTAAAGACTCCTTGGAGACTATGCAATCAGAGTATCTATCCTAGAGTAGAGATCGGGATTATGCCTTTGAATTCGCAAAGAAGGCCATTAGTGCATTCCAAGGAAAAGAGGGAAAGGTTGATGAGCTTACTCTTGAGCTGGAATCAACGAAGGACATGTTAGAGAATGCTCAGTTGGCTCTAATGAAGGTTGAAGATCAGCTAGCTGATTTCAAATGTCTCAAAAAGCAAGAGAATGAACTAAGAGCTGAAGAAACCAAGCAAGTAATTGAAGAGTTTGATTGTCTTCAAGAGGAGTTTGATTTGGAGGATTTCCCTACGAAATCAAAGGTTGCAAGTGCATGCATAAGTGGGTTAGAGGATAAAGTCTCCACATGGGAGGTGTTGAATCATGGTGTCTTCCACATCTTTGACATCAAGATGTTGTTCAAACATGGTTTGGTAGCTGCTGAAGTTTTCATTACAACAACAAGGAGTGAAAATTTCAGACTTGTCATCCACGAAGCATGGGAGGAAGAAGGACCACAACAGGATGTGTACATGTTAGACAATCCATCCCTTGGGTTGAGTGTTGCTTTAAATCATACTAGTCCGTTTTGGGAATTGGATTTGAGGACAACAATTGTTTCATGCTCCATAGTTGTAGATGATTCATGGATCGGCTTCAGTGGTTCACCAAAAAAGTCAATAATTTCTTGAGTGTGCATTTGGTTTTGATTGTCACTTGGGGATCTATTGTGTACTTCTTCTGATGTGTGGCAGATCATTCTTGGTCAGGCATCCTTGTTTGGCATCCCCAATGTGGTAAGACGAAGCTTATTGGGTATGGTAGGAAGGATCCTTGGAGGGATAAGGATCAAAATTTCATAATTAATGGTGTTGTGACCTTCCTTACCAACCACTTGATGGTCCCATTTCTTCATCAACAAATGAATTGGAGAGAAATTTTAAATATGGGTTGGAGAGATGAATAGATGGTTATCCTTGGGACTGTTCATTAGCTTAGATAGGGGAAGATTTTGAGACATGAGCTTGCTGATTGGTTGCAAACCAGCCACCTTACATGGAGAGTTACTCTCGTTCAGGAGAGATGGTTCATTATTTCTTGTCAAAAAGGTGGAAAATTTCAATTGGAGATTGCTTTGGTGTGTTTTTGGTTTTCCAACCACTTATGAGTTGTTTGGGTGCAACAAAATGCTCATTCCGCATGCTCATACTTGGGAATTCTTATGGCACTGCTATTATCCCATGTGTAGAGCGCAATATACTTCACTGATCCTAGCCTTGAACAACAGAGATTAGTGGTTTCTTCAGATTTTCCCTACTCTCAGAGTTCATCTTATGGGGGTTTGTGATGCAAATTCTAATAGTTTCCTTGCAATATTGGTTTAGAACAGTGAACCCTCACATGCTTTGGTTCATCATTTTGAGACTCTGTCACATATGTAGTCATGGCTCTGTTCGATACCATATGGAGATACGCTGAGGAGTATGGTTCTGATTTGAGTAGACTATCCTTCCTATTGCCTAGGATTGTGTTAGACATTGGCTTTGCAGATATTGACTTCTCAAAGTCTTTTGGGAAAAAGTTGTTGTAGAAAATTGATTTCAGTCCTTCCGAGCTTTTCAGTTTGAGTTTCATACATGGTAACCATTTTAGGTTACAAGGGAGGTTAGTGCAGATTTGGTACGATGTTTTCACTTGTGTGACCAGAGTGGTGCAACATTGACATGGTGGGTCCTTTCAGAGATGGACATGGGACCCTAGGATCCTACTTGGTTTGGTGTGGATCAATTTAAATTTTCAAAAGTTCGGGTGGCATTGCTTGAGGACAAGCAATCTTCGAAAGGGCAGACTGTAATATCCCCATTTTAGCCCTACGCTTTTCCATGACTATTAGCCTAATTCCGAAGGCCTGTAGGCTAGTCAGAGATGGAAATTAGGGTTTCCTATTTTATAAGAAGTTTCAATTGAGCTTTTGAGGGTTTGCATGCAGGAGTTTTCTAGTAAGGTTTATGGGTCTTTCTAGGTTTTCAGAGAGCTTCAAAATGGTGTAACATGCATCTACATTTGATGACCTTTTTTGGACTTACTAGGTTTAGTAAGTTACGACGGCTGCCCGGATTGTGCTTAAAATGAGTTTGGAGTCACTTACTATTTTTAACAGTATGCTATTTTTAGTAAGTGTTATTTATGGCAGTGCTGCTTTTAGTAGCAATTCAACAGGTTTGTCTATTTCTGGCAGTAAGGCAATTCAGTTTTGGCAAAGGTATCTCCAATCTTTTTGGGCTCAAAGAGGAAAATTTATAACTTAAGTTATATTATATTTTATTGTTACTTTTGGACCCCCATGCCTAGGCGTATAACTTCAAGTTGTTTTTAAAAGAGGGGATTTTACTTCAATGCCTAAAGTGCAGAATTAAATATTTAAAAGCTGAAATATTTTCCCAAGTCTCAAATGGACGCCTAGGAAGGTGAAACAAAAAGGAAATTAATA
This sequence comes from Sequoia sempervirens, assembly GCA_007258455.2. Classification (NCBI taxonomy): domain Eukaryota; kingdom Viridiplantae; phylum Streptophyta; class Pinopsida; order Cupressales; family Cupressaceae; genus Sequoia; species Sequoia sempervirens. Next base: position 146,423 of record VDFB02351102.1, read on the forward strand.
ATATTTTATTATTCCTCAACTATTGGGCGAGCTTCTTGGAGGTTACTAAAGTGATTTGAATTCCAAGAAGAGAGTTATTTATTCAATGCCTTGCTCCTTCATTTGCAACCATGAATGTTTATTGTATCGAATCCCTGCTCGAATGAATCCAGAGCTCTTGCTTCGAGGAATGCATACCTCCTAGCACCAATTCATTCAGTTTCATACTTGCAAGACAATACCTAGTTGGATTCTGAAGACTGTGCTTCATCCAAGAGTGCAAATTGAGCTTATTTCTGATTTTTGAATTCAGATTGCCATTGTATAATCTGTTTTTATGTTCTTGGGAGTGAAGAGCACAAAAGATTTACTAAGAGGGGGGGGTGAATCAGTAAATCAATCACAAACTTTTATTTCTTAATCTTTTTCAAACTTATTACAATCAACTTTTTGATATTAATCAATTTCCCCAAGTTGATACAACTTTATTGAAATAATATTTTTTCAAAGTAGGCACCAACCTACAGATTTACAAAAGCATGATTTAGTAGAGTGTAACCTACAAGGAACACCTAGACCTTTACAAATTTAGTAGGCACCTACCTACAAGGAGCACCTACCCCTAGTGCAAAGTATCAAACCTTGACTTGATGGATGTGAGACTGCCTTCAATTTGATCTACACAAACCCAACTGTCCAACCTGCTCTATGTGATAAATGATATCACTCTAAGCCCACACAAGGAGATGGGAATCTTAGACTGATTTGCTAATCTTCAAAAACAACCACTCCATAAAACTTGAAATGAATGCCAAATATATATCTTGTTCAAGACTTGCATCCCTTGTAGTGAGAGAACACAACTCTTGACTAATCGCACCTCTTCAATTGAGTGTGAACTAGTCTTAATTAATTTTTCAGATTTAAAATACCTTTACTAAACTCTCTCCTTAATTTTCTTTTCAGCCGCACTTGTGAAATATTGAGGATCACGTCTTTTTGAAATTACTAATGACTACTGGCTAAACCTGTTTATTTTTAAGGAATAAATGCATTTCCTTAGAAACACATCTCTTCAAGTAACTTATGAATGGTAAGTTATGTTTTCTCTTAGACCGCACTTAGTGGTGTTAACACACTGGTTAGATATATTAACTCATATCCTTTCAAGAATACGTCTTTTACAAACTTGCGTCTGTAATACTCATGCCGTTTGATGAAGATCTGTCCGTGGAAAACAATTCTAACGAATTCCTTAATCAATACATATCAAAAGGAAATTACGCGTCCTTGAAAAATCATTTCTAATATAGTTTTTTACTAATACGTATTTAAAAGAAAATATGCGTCCTTATTATTTAAACCGTGCTTTGATAAAAATGTGTTTCTTTGAAATCCGATTAGATACACTAATCATCTCATCAATCTGTAATACAAATTTATCACAAACTATAGTCATATCGAACTGTCCAGGTCTGAACGAATTTCTTCAAACTTATTCGTTCCATTATTATTTCTTCAGCGCCAAACTTGTTTGTCTCAGGTCTAAATAAATTTCTTCAAACTCATTCGTTCCATTATTATTTCTTCAACTCCAAACTTGTTTGTCTCAGATCTGAATATGAAGATGGTGCCATCTTTCTTCTAACAAGATGGCATAATCCATTGCTCAACAATATTTTGACATCAATGACAAATCTTCTTAACAGGGAGTGCTTGGTTGAAGCATGTTTCTGTTTGTAGGTTCTCGAGTGAATTTATTTTGGTTATGGGTATTGGTGCCAACTGTACAATTGTCTAAGGCGCCTCATTTCTCCAATTTGTAGATTTTATTACTGAGTTTCTAATTTTTGGGAAGAGGTCGCCCTCAAGAGGCCATACTTTCCAATTGAAGTGCATTGGGATTCGTGCCAAATTCTATGAGCTGTTTTGGCACTGTTTGCTGATTGGATATTGGTCGCCCAGGCTATTGGCTTCATATGCTTTCTGTTTGAAATCAATCGGACCTAATTTGATGAAGTGATGACCATTTTGGTGATTTCATAGCCTGCTGATCAGATTTTTTGTTATTTGTTGTTTCTTATGAGATCTGATATATGTATGATTTAGGCTATAATTCTGCATTGAAACATCTTGAATTGATTAGGGAATATTCTCTAACATTTTGGAGTTGTTTTGGAGACATTATTCTATTTGACTGTGCAACTAAAGTAATGCTGATTTACTAGTACTAATCAGCCTTTATATTTTTGCTCTTATTTTTCTATATCATTCACTCCCACTAAACAAGTGATTGAGTTGCTTTCATAGTCGGATTGCCGCCTATTTGTTTACTTTGTAATTTCGCTCCTTGTTTACTTTGTAATTTCGCTCCCGCTAAAAAAGTGGTTGAGCTCTTATGTTCGGTTCACCGCCTGTGCTTTACTTTTCCAGCATTTACTTTTCCTTCATGGTCGATTAGCCACCTACTACATTGTACTTTCAATTCCAAATTTCATCTAACAATCCCCTCGCACCGTATGCCCTCACCTTGCCCACATTGGGATTTTGGTGATCAGAAAGTGAAGGGTTACCTTTCAACTAGTTATATTTATTGGGCTAACGCTAGCGGTGAAGTTTATGTGCTGATAATTTCAAAAAAAACTAAGGGGAATATTACACATGGTGGTCTCACTTTGGGAGAGGTTTCCCATGCCCAAGATTGTATGCATGGGCAAATTGTTGCTATCCTCTCTCATTGCAGCCACCTTATGAGTTAATTAACATTCCCACCAATGGATTGGAGAGATATTTTGAGCAAAGGATGGCTCTATGTGGTATTGCAGTCTCTAGAGAGAAATTTTCCAGCCTTGGACATGAGTAGATGTGTTATTTTGGATGATGATTTTCAATGTTGCAACGGCTGTTCATCTTTTTGGGTGTTGATTTTCCTAAAATCAGATCTCAAGTCAACTATGTCAGACTTGGTGGGCAGCTGGTGTACTCGTTTTCAAACTTTACAGTCTCCTAGCAGGACTAATTTATGGTCTCAGATGAGAAGAATGTCAAGTTGGGGCAATCAAAAACCGTGTTTGGATAGTGTTCAATCTCTAACCAGTGGCTATTCTTATACATTCTCTTGTACTTATGATTGGGACAACAAACCTCTGCTTGTTTTGGTTCATCATTCTGAGTCTCTTGGAGTTGGAACTGTCAAAGTTTTTAGAAGTCTTCATGGTTGTGTGAGGTATTATGCTGATATATTTGTTGATCTCTTGCGAGGGATGGCTTTCCTTTTAGCGAGAAGATTTGAGCAAGTCACATATGTAGTTGTGGCTCTACTAAACACCATGAGGAGATATGTTGAGGAGTACAGTTTTGAGTTGAGCAAACTTTCCTTCTTATCGCCTAGGATTGTGATGGGCAATGGCATTGTAGATATGGACTTCTCAGAGTCGTTTCGGCAAGTGATGCTATAAGGTATTGATTTCAGGCCTCCCAAGTTTTTCAACTTGAGTCTCACAGATGGTAACATTTTGGGGTTATAGGGGAGGATAGTGCAAATTTGGCCCAAGTTTTTCAGCTTGAGTCTCGCAGATGGTAACATTTTGGGGTTATAGGGGAGGATAGTGCAAATTTGGCACAATGGTTTCACTGATGTGATCAGAGTGGTGCAGCATCAACATGGTGGGTCCTTCCTGAGATGGACATGGGACCCCAGGATCCTACTTGGTTTTGCGTGGATCAATCTAATATTTCTAGAGTTGTGGTGGCATTGCTTGAGGACAAGCAATCTTTGGGAAGGGCGGACTGTAATGTCCCCATTTTTAACCCTACGCTTTCCAGTGACCGTTAGCCTATTTCTGGAGGCTCGTAGGCTAGTCGAAGGCAAAATTAGGGATTCCTATTTTCTAGGAGGTTTCCTTCTGAGTTTTCAGGGGTTGCATGCACGAGTTTTGGCAGTTTGTCTTTTGGGTCTTTTTAGGTTTTCAAAGAGCTTCAAAGAATTGTGACATGCATTTCAATCATAGGGTATTTTTGGACTTACTATTTTTAGTAAGTTACGACGACTACCCAGTTTGTGCTCAAACAGAGTTTGGAGTCACTTACTATTTTTAGCAAGTGCTATTTTTGGTAGTGCAATCTGGCAACAGCTCAGCACAGTTTCTAATTCTGGCAGTGAGCCAGTTCTATTTTGGTAGTGGCTTCTCCAACATTCTTGGAGCTCGAAAAGGAAAGTTTCATAATTTAAGTTATGTTATATTTTAACGTTGCTTTTGAACCCCACGCCTAGGCAACATAACTTAAGTTGTTCTTAAAAGTGGACTTCATAGGTTTGGATGCCAAAATTGAAGATAAATACATTTCTAAGGTTTAAATTATGCCTTTTCAAGTTGAACGCCCAAGTATAAGGGATAAAGTGATTTTATTAAATATAATATTGCTCCAAATGTGGCATCCCTTTTGGAGGGAAAAACAAATTCAAACTTCTGGGTTTGGAAATCTATATATACTATGCCTTGCCTCTTCATTTGGGATCCATTATCTTTTCATAACGAAGTGCTGCTGAATTTTATTCAGACTCTTGCTTCGAGGTTGAGATACCTCCTAGTTTCTTCATCAGTTTTGAGTTTGAGAGACAACTCTTAGCTGATCAATGAATGCTTCTTCATTCAGAGGTTGCAAATTGAGATTCAATGGTGATGGCTACATTCGTGTTTTCAGTTTGGTGTGGCTTTGATGTCTTCTAGAGACATTTTGGTGTGTTCTTCGTTGTTTAGAGGGTTTTTTTGGAGTGCTTCTTCATACCTAGCTAACACACATTTATACTCATACCTTTCTGGTGACTTGACGGATTTTTGTAGGTATTGGCTCATCTTGTTCTTGGATTCTGGGCGCCCCTTTGCCTAGAATCTTGCAATTTTAGAAGGAGAATCTGATTTATGGTTGTTGGTCGCCCTCCTTGGAGTTGTGCCCTTTGGTCATTACTGCATTGGGAAGCATGCAAAAATAAACAGAGTTATTTGGAGGAGTTTTTTTTCTTGAACTTGGACGTCTAGCCTGTAGGCATCATTCGCCTTCAGTTTGAGTACATTTGGAGGAGTTTGGAGGGAGTTACGAGCATTTTGGTGATTTCCAGGCTTGCTGATCAGAAAATCAGAACGCTGCCATTTTATATCAGACCTAGTATTTTCAATATTTCGTCTTTTTCCCTTGATGCTTATCTATGTACTTATCATGGAGATGATTGTCTAGCACTAGGGCCTTCATATTTCTATGTTATCTCATGATACTGTGTAAAAGACTCAATATTGTAACGCTGTTTTCAGTAGTACTGATCAGTTCCTTCATTTTTGTTCTTGTGTTTTCATTCCCACTGAAAAGTGGAAGAGGTTGGCTTGTTGCCTAGTTGCTTTCTGTTTTTGTTACCCACTGAAAAGTGGAAGAGGCTGACTTGACGCCCAAGGGTTTTACATTTCTATTTACTTTCCTTGTAGCCCGCTGAAAAGTGGAAGAGACTGGCTTGCCGCCTAAGCAATTCTATTTTCTATATTGGTCGGCTTGCCACCAATAACATTTGCACTTCCAACATTTCAGTTTATTGCTAACAAATCCCCTTACACCATATGCTCTCACCTTGCCCACTTCGGAATCTGGGTGATCAAAAAGTGAAGGGTTGCTTTCAGCTTGTCATCTTTCTTGGGCTAATGTTAACAGGTAAAGTGTTGTGTGCTAAAAAATAAGAAAAAACTAAGGGGGATATTTCAACAAGTCAGAAATACTACTTTAATGTTGTTGTTTTGATACAGTCCAGCCACCAAGAAGATACATTTGAGTACTTACAAGTGTTAGGCAATCTCTTGTGGAGGTTATGGATGATGAAAGAAATGACTCAAGGAGGGTTATGGATAAAAATTTCAAAATTAGCACTGTTGTCTTCTTTTCAATCAGCCAACATATGATTCCATTTACATACTTACAAGTGGATTGGAGAGAAATTTTAATCAAGAAATGCAGCATTGCTCAATTGGTGATTCTTGAGGAGGTATTTTCAGTTGATAGAATGTTCAGATTTCCTATTCTTACTAAAATATTTCAGTTTGGCAATAGCTATTCCTTTTTCAGGGTGCTGGTTTTGAGAAAATCAGATTATAAGTTGCTGATTTCAGACTTAAACAGCTGTGATATCGTGCATTTTCAGACCACTCAGTCATTGGGAAAGGTTAGTTTATGGTTTTGGCCAAAGAGAATAGATATTTCAACTAACCAAGTTCTGTATTGGATGGGGAATTCAACCACCAAACAGTGGTCATCTCTTGTCTTCAGTTTGCATTTGTGGTTTGGACAACAGACCACTGCATAGTTGTCACTGTCATGTTGGAGTTCAAGAAGATAAAACTGAGAAGGTTAGCATTAACTTTTTCAAATTTATCAGAATGGTGCAATGGAAACTTAGTAAAGGAAAGCAATTTTTTAGGAGCTTGTTAAATTCTTGCAAAAAGATTGTTTTCTTTTAGCAAGAACAGTGAAGGAGGTTTTAATTGCAGGTGTATTAAAACATAGTGCATCAATAGGACTTACAAACCTCCTAGATTGATTTGGAACCCTAGAGCCATATTGATTATTCAAGATTGAACAATTGGTTGAGACATGCAATTGTTTGAGGACAAGCAATTCTAGGGAGAGGGAGGACTGTAATGTCCCCATTTTAAACAAAATCAATTTGTGGACAATTAGCCTATTTTCCCAGTTTTCCCATAGCCTAATTGGTAAGGGATAACTCCAAAGTTCTTGGAGAGCACGAGATCAATTTAGCAAAGTTGTTGATCATGGCAGTGAGTTCAATTGCTGGTGTGGAGCACATTGATCCTTTCAAAATTGTTTTTTGGCCTTTTTGGAGCTCTCCAAACTTCTTGGGAAGTTTGTTATTTTTATAAAGTCACCTAATTATTTTTATAAAGTCAACCAATTATAAAGTTATTTTTATATGTGGCACTAACCAAAATATGATACACCAACCTCCTACTAGATGAAGTATTTGTTCTCCTTAATAATCTTCCTTCCAAAATCTGCCTTTGAATGATATTCAATTAATTTCTCTCCTCAAACCTGTTGGCATATGTATGATTTTTCAACTTGCTCTCCACACACTCTTTTCCACATTCCACAACCTCTATTTATTCTTTCTCCAAGGGAGGCGACTTCATGAATGGATGTCATTTTGCAAAGGGAGGCAACTTTCAATTTTATATGCACCTTTTCACACCCAAATTTGGGTCCTCCATTAAGGGGTTCGCCGTTAAAAATAAAATATATTTATTTACATTTTAATTCCTCAAATATGGACGCCACTCTTGAGGGTTGGGAGGGGGGCGCGGGCGAGCGGGGGGAAGGTATACAAAAGGAGGGTGTCAAAATACCAAGGGTCGACCTCATAAAATACATAAAATCTTTTTATGGATATTTCCTCCATGAGCGCTATCACAAGGGAGTCGGATATCATTAATTTAATTCATCTTTATCATTGTTCATTGCTTCCTTTGATAACATAGATTTTGTCCTTGGAGGCCTTTGATTTGCTTCAGCAACACCTTATGGTTCTTCTTTGACATCACTGACAATAATCCAACATTTCGTCGTATGGTCTCTATTCAAACCACCATTTCGAGTGTACGACCTATTGCACAACATTACAATCTAGTTTTCCTTTGTTTGTATGGTCCAAGAATGTCGTACGACTCTTGACTATACAATCCTCCAAGCTACATCACTCACCATACGGCATGCTCATTGGCATATGTCCATCTCATTTGCAAACTCCATCACACAGTTGCCAAAATCTTCCCATGTACCATCTTCTATGTTTGTTGTATGATTAGAAAAGTATACCATACAATCTTCTACCATATTCCTTGTGTTTTTTGGAACATCTCACCACCATATAATTGAATCTAACATGCATTCTCACTGTACAACATATTCTCAGCTAAAGTCTATTCTCAATGCCTCCAATATTATGTGTAGTTGAGCACAAAGAAAATATACCCCTACTATAGTACTATGTAGGCTCAGTGATTGACCAGGTGCAACATTCTTAGCTTTCAGTGTGCAATCAGATGGGCTCCCTTAGTTGGTTGGTCTGGAGCATTATTTGCATACAAGCATACATTGGTTCAACACTCCAAAAGCTCTATATTTTGGCTTTGTTTTTTCCTTTTACAAAATCATAAAAAATGATGTGCGCCAAATCCCCACCACTCTCATTTGATTTGCCATGTACTCTCCAAGTCCAAGCTTGCAAATTATGCTCCCAAGTCTACTTATAGGTTTTTATCTACAATATCATCATCAAATTGGACAATCTTCAATAATGTTACTTGATGCCTACTTGTTTTCCTTATCGTCTGGAAGATGACTTGGGGGAGGGGGTGGCGGTAGGATGATGATGTAGTCAATGTACAATGCCTATTATTATGTTTCACTAATATCATTTATCTAATAATGTATTAATTGTTTGTCAACTTCGGGTAGTTATAAGCATCAGTTGATCGATGGTTGTGTTCATCTTGGCAACCATTGGGTCCCTTAAATGGCTTTTGTATCGTCAAGGAAAGCAATATGATCTAGTCAAATCAACTCTAATCCTTGGCTAACCATCTCTGGTCTACTTCTGTAATAATTTCATATGCGAATAAAGATATATTTACTCCAGCATTTGGAATGCATTGCCATTTCTATTATTAATTTATGTATTCATTTTATTAGAAAGGAAATTAAACGCCCTTGAATGCCTTGCCCCAAGTAAAATTAAGTTTGATTTCCTTCTTGTTGCAAAATTTCATTCCTCAAACTAATTGCATATTTTCTCTATTATTAATTTTCTCTCCTCTTTTAATAAAAGATGGGTAACCCTTTTAATTATTTATAGCATTAACCATTAATTAAAATATGGTAATACCTTATATTTTAATAATGGGGACATGCATTAAAAGGTATTATTTTTTAATAATAAAAAGTCTTGTGGGGATTAAAAGGAAAACATAGACCTGGATATGTAAAGTGATTTATTTTAGATGTAAAGAAATCATGCAAGGAAAAATGTTTTTGGAGGAGAATGTAATGTTCCCATTTTTAGCACTACACTTTCCAATGATTGTTAGCCTATTCCCGGATGCCCGTATGCTAGTCAGAGGCAAAATTAGGGCTTCCTATTTTCTAGGAGGATGCTTTGGCAGTTTTGGAGGCTTGCATGTTGGAGTTTTGCAGTTTGGATTCTGGATTCCTTCTGGGATTTTAGAGAGTTTCGCAGTGGTGTGACATGCAACTGAAACAGATAACTTTTTCGGACTTACTATTTTTAGTAAGTTGTGATGGCTACTCAGAATGTGGTTAAAATGCATTTGGACACACTTACTATTTTTAGCAATATGCTATTTATAGTAAGTGCTATTTTTAGCAGGGTTTCAGCAGGCCAGTTCAGAGGCTATTTCAGGCAAGTTAGTTTGAGCAATTGGTCTCCCGCACTCTTGGAGCTCATTTTGGTAAATTTGATATTTTAGTTGAATTTATATTTTAAGTGAATTTTTGGCTAATGCTTGGAGGACACCTAGTTTGATGAAATAATGTTTAAGTGAAATATATTTCAAACGCTCAAGTGGACAACTTCTTGAGGAGGTAATATTTAAGTCCCTAATAATGTATTTTTCACTTGATAAAGTGGGACGCCTAACTTATGAAATATTAGCAATTTTAATAAGTTATCTCCCTCATATTTGGACGCCATGTCTAGGTGGCTAATGAAACTCAAGTGAAAATTAAGAAAGGTGAATTTGGATTTCAGTTTGGGTGCCCTAATTGGAGGGAAGGGCATTTTGAATTTGTGAAGTTATAAATAAGAGTGTTGGGCTTCATTGTTGTTATCCATGAATATTGTAACAAAGTGTTGTTGAAATTGTTTTCGAGGAACGCATACCTCCCAGCTTCCTTGGTTTCGTGCTTGCAAGATAGCACCTAGCTAAGTTTGTGACTGTTCTTTACTCTGAAGAGCGAATTGAGCCTATCGAGATGAAGATTTATGAAGTTTTCTGAGTTTTTAGATTGTTGGTTTGGCTTGGTTGGAAACACCTTTTCGTTCATAGCTCATTGTACGAATTTTGTTTGGTTCTGGGTGTTTGCTCTATCTTCCTTCCTACCCTAGGCGCCCCTCCTTGCAAGTTTTCAGATTTTTTGGTGGAGTCCTTGAATTTATCTTGCTGGTCGCCCCTCCTTGGAGGCCGTACCTTTGCTTGCAAGTGCCTTGGAATGCATGCATAAAATATTGGAAGGTGTTTGCTATTATTTCATGTTCTAGACTTGGGCGCCTACCGCCTATGTTTCATTTGCACTTTGTTTCATGTCAATCGGAGGAGCATTGGATGAGTTGTGAGCATTTTGGTGTGATTCATGCTTGCTGGTTTGGGTTTTCTGTAGGCTGCTTGTTCATATCAGATTGTTAGAAGTTCATATTTTTGGCTTGTTTCCTTGGTAGAATAGCTTGTGAAGTTTTGGAGATCATCTACTATCATTTTGGAGTGGATTGGACAACTAATACTCTTGTAACTTGCAGATTGCTTCTCATTGTAAGGCTGAAATCAGTAGTACTAATTCAGTCAATTTATATTTCTGCACTTTGCTTTGTAATTCCTACTTTTAGTGGAAGGGACGGCCCTCACCGTCCATTTACTTTTTTGTATTGTCCGCTGAACAAGCAAAAGGGGTCAACAAGCCCCCCATACTTTACTTTTCAGTACTTTGTAATTTCATCATCTTGTTGATCGGCTGAGCCGTCAATATACTCCCACTGAATAAGTGGTCGAGTTGCATATGCATTACTTCTGATTGGCTGAGCCGTCACTCTTTGTACTTTCCAGCAATTTCAGTTTTACATGCTAACAATCCCCTTTCTACCGTATGCTCTCACCTTGCCCACACTGGAATCTGGGTGATTAGAAAGTGAAAGGGTTCCTTTCAGCTGCTTATTTGGATTTACTAACACTAACGGGTGAAGTTGTTGTGGAAAAAATTGAAAAAATTGTGAGGGGATATTTCAGAGAATATTTTCAGTTGGAAAGATGCATTTCACTGTGCAACCACTTCCTCGCTACAGTCATTATTCATGCTAAATCATGCACTTAGTGCAGAAGTTAATTCAGGCAGGGAATTCAAATTCAGCAAAGATTTTTCAATCATGTCGAACTGCAACAAATGAAACACCTCCACATAATACCCAAGAATTAAACTTCCTTTGCTATTTTTTAAGATTTTATTTTCCCTTTGCTTTGTCATAAATAAGAGCTTGTTGCTCATGGTTAGGTGAGATTCAATTTTGCAAACTTATGCTATTAGAGACTTGTGTGCAGAGATTCTTCTCATGCTTTTTACTCCTAAACCCTAGACTAGCCTTTACTTATGTGTCCAAAATTCTGCTAGTCTCTTATGGAATGTAATCGAGCAAATGCTTGAAATATTCACTATAGTGACTATAATTATCGCTATCCTTCCATTATGGTTCTTTATGAATGGATGACTGTATTTTACGTTATAACTGTGCAGCTGTGCTCAATATTGGTTTTGTTGACTGTTAAATTATGTGCTAAAATCTATGTGATATAGTGAAAACGTTATCTATTGTAGTGCATCTACCTTGTCCTTAGCATCAACCTTTTCCTTTCAGTTATTTCATTTTAGTTTCTCTCCCCTTTTTCTTAGTCAAGTAGATTAATCTAGAATAGAAGGAATCAGCCACTCTGGAGATTACTTTGCTAGGAGGTGTCCCACACCTACAAAGCTTTCCATGTTGCCACAGATTGCAGGTGTAAAGGTGAACTGAGAAATGAGCCTGATCAGATAATTTATGTGAACAACACTTACGTATGTTGCGCATGTATAAGGAAGTTGATTAATTATCTTATCTTGGATTTTGTTGAATCTGGGATTGATTCCAACCATTTTTCCCTAGCCCAAACAACGTTGAATTCTCAATATCCCATAAGAATGAGGATGTAAATTTTTGCTCAATATATTGAACCTTCCTCTTCTAGGAGTATTTTTTGTAACGACTGATCAAGTTCAAGTTGAGGAATAGAGGACGAGAAATGACTTTGATTTGAATAAAGTGGTTCCAGTTTCTATATAGTTGTTTATTGTTTTTCGTTTGCTGCAATGTAAGCATGTTCCATGGACAATATTTTTTGGAAACAAAAAGTCTTGGGAACTTTAGTTTTAAGATGGCAATAGGAAACTGCATACTTTTCCATCAATCCATAATTGTTCATTTCCAAGTTATTATGATTACTCCAACCACTTCTTCGGTGAAAAGGATTTGGACTTTGTGACATCCATAATGAAGGTTTTAATCTTTTTAGGAACAGACTGAGGAAGAAAAGGACAGATTTGCAGCCCACTTTGATCTCCTAAATAATATTCCAAGCCTAGTTTCTGAAGACAACAACCATGTACCATGGCAATCTTTTTCAAAATAGAAAAACAGAGCAGTGTCTTTTACAATACATGAGCACAAATCTTGGTGAATTCTAACTATCTACAGACAGTTTGTCTCCACACATTTTCCCATATTTCATTTAGTTCTAGCTCATATCAGGCTTATCTATAAAATAATAAGAAATTCCAGATCTCTCACTCTAATTGAATCTATTTTACATCATTAAAAATTTACTGGTTATGAACATAGATATTTCACATTTGGAAAGTAACAAAGGTGAAGGAAACTGGCAATTGATGAAATTACAAAGTACCCTACAATCTTACTCACTGAATTATTTTGATGCAACTTACAAATAATGCACAAGGGAATCATGCAAAAATTAGGAACTTCAAAGGTAATGGAGCCTGGAAATTATTCTAAAATAAGAGATGCATGATCGTTAACCAGTCTTGCCTCATATCTCCAATAGTTAGTTGCTTAAAACTAGTGAAATCATGTGTTTCATATATCTTTGTCAGCCACACATGAGTTTTCAATTTCCTCCATTTCAAAAAGCGGGCAAAAGGTTAAATGTATACATTGTCATAAAAAATTTATAAATGGGCAACTGCTGATGAGTTCATCTATAATCTAGGAGCTTAGTATGAAATATTTTTCCTTGTTACCTCATCCTCATTCTCAGGCTTCAAATTGCTTGAAGGCATTGCATCCAAAACTCCAACAACCTATCAAAACATCAAAACATAGCCAGACACTTATTTGCTTTCAACCAGGATAAGGAAGTAATTAGTTAACAGTGTAAATCAGTATATCTTCTCCTTAAAAAAATTCCTATCAAAACTATACCCAAATACAATATTTTTCAAATTGTCCTATTTACTCATATTTCAGGAAACAGCTTTCCAAATACAAGCGCACCCAATATCAAAAAAACTCACTTGAGGTTCAAAGCCCATATCAATCATGCGATCTGCTTCATCCAAAACAACATAGTTACACTGGTTAAGAACAGCATATCTGCAGGCCACAATGGAATAAAATGTTAATTGTCACATGGAATTCAAACTGGTAGCTTCTTGAAACAGAGAACCATCAAGTGCAGAAGATAGACATGCATTTACCTTCTTTCCAGGCAGTCTAGCAAGCGTCCAGGAGTTGCTATTACAATCTCACATCCCTGTCAATTTGCGAGGATCAGAAAAAGTCTCTCCATCCACAGAGCAAATCAGAGCTATTGTAATTATTGCTGACTATGAGAAGCACAAATATTGGCACAGATAATGAGGATCAAAATTTGAATTTGAAGTAAAAAACGAAGCAAAACCACCACTAAGAAAGCACTTAGTTTTCAGCTATGTTACCGAGTGCACCCGCCCCCCCCCTCCACCCTCAATCCCATACCCAATTGGTCCAGGTACTGGTCCAATGACAAGAGCAGCCTAGGTTTTCCCAAGGTCCCACCTGGGCAAACGCAGGGAGACCCAAGGGCCACCCAAGGAAAAAATTAAAAAATTAAATTATTTTTAAAAACAAAAAAATTTCAAATATCTAATTTTGCCCTTAAGTAATAAAATTGTAAAAATGGCTTGTGCCATGAAATTTTGTGTGGTTTAAAAGGCCTTAATCTGGCTGCCCTCGGACCCTACAAGGGGCACTGCCCCTTGACACTACAAAGGTGTTGGTCCCGAACCCCCAAAAGAGGTCCTATCCCTAAACCCTATTGAGAGCATTGCCCCCAAACACCCATGAGGGGCGCTGCATCTTGACCCTACTAGGGCCATTACCCCCAAATACCCATGAGGGGCATTGCCCCTCAACCCCATTGGGCTCTCCATTCCAAAACCCCACTAGTTATTGGGATCTCTTGTCACATAAGATAATTACAATGAGGGTGTGACGAGGAATCAGTATCTAACTCTTGAGTGTGCTGACTTAGATGTTATTATTGCAAAACTTGCCAAAAATCTCTTTAGATGAGGTACCTTCTACATATGACATGGCTAGGGGAAGTGGCATTCTAACTCATTGTGGTTCAAATAAAATTGAACCAAATGTTGAGTTCGATGCTCTCAATGAAAAATAATATGAAGATTGTTGAATATTGATTGTAATTTTCATTGCGTATTGACATTTGACAAGCCACTGAATTATGAATTTATGAGTCCTTTTTTTTTTCCAAATTATAAGAAATTTAAATATTTTGTTTATTGGCAATTATAAGTCACTGTTTTTATATTTTATAGCTTTAATATATATATATACACAACTGTACCCTTCTGTACCATACCCAAGGGAAAAAAAATTGCCATGCCAGTGTTACCCCTACCCCATACCAAAATTGACAACTTAGGTTTTCAAATTAATTTTGCAGCATCAATGGTAATTCTGCATTCACTCAAGCGTGTTCAAATCATAGTAGTATTACATAAAAATCACTATTATCTTGAGTAATAGTGGCCCTTACATTTTCCACACCATTTCCCAGGTTTTTCAAATGGTAGCTCTGGCCTTTAATAAATATAGGCAGAAAAATACAAAGCATGGTAAGACTAAAAAAATTTGGTTGTTCAAAAGCATTTTAATATTTATAAAAAATAATTTGAATAATTTATTGTGGAATAAAAATTTAAACACTTGTGAGTTTTTCTTTTAATTTATACCCTACTAGAGGGTTTACCTAAAAAAAAATAAGGCTGCCCGTAAAATTGTAGGTCTTGTTCCACAGTGGCATGGCCTACTATTTTAGGGCCAGCAGTTTGTCTTCTTACAAAATAGTTAAAAATGCTTTTATGTAAAATATTTTTGAAAAAACCACACATTTATTGTATAGTGCTATTTTTTATGTATTATGTTCATTTTAATTTTTTATCTCTACACACTATATTTAATATGAAATAATAAATCAGTTTTTCTCTATTTTTATTAATAAATATCAACTTTTAATTTCCCAACCTTTTGCAGAGTTTGTCCCATTTAATACTCAGTCCACTGAATTCTGTTTACATGTTAGCCACACTGTGTCAATACCATGTAAAAAGAATGCTATTGTGCTTAAAAAAGAAGCAAGAAGTCAGAAATTATTCACAAACCTGACGCAGCTTAAAACCTTGTTCTTCAATGGATTGACCTCCAACAATTGAAACCACTCGAATATCCTACAAAAGTTAGTGTATATTCAAACAATAATACAATGGAAGTAAAATACTTACACCATCACACAAACTCTTTATCATTTTCATGCAGTGAAATTTTCAAAATTATATTTGTTGTTTGGAACAGGTCCATCGAGTCAAGTTCAAAATCAAACACATTTTTCTCGTTGGATTTAGAATAAACAATCCCATAAGGGGATAAACTTTTATCACAACTATGCTCTATATTCTAATATTTTGGTACTAATTTCACCCTTCAAACTTTTTTTTTTTTCGGTAAGAGATTATATCTTTCAAAAAGAAAAAGATATCTACAAAACCAGAACCCTGCTAACATAATGAACCATGGGCCTTACAAAACCAAAGCTTCTCATGTACATGCACTTCTTTTATGGCAGCTCAAGAATAGCAACAACAATCCACAAAGAAACTACGAGTTACCCTGAAAATTTTTAACAAAAATAACTAAAACTACTTTCTGAGCAACTATACATATTCTAATGTATTGTAATGAGGTTTTTCTCTGTTTTTTTAAAAGAAACCGAACACACATGGGACACTAATATTAGCTTTCTGACATTGACATAATAATAGAAAGAGCCCATAATCTCATTGTTATATAAATGAAAAAAACAAAGACCATTTTCTTAACAAACAAAAAACGAATGGCATGCAATTTAATAACTTTGCAGTTGAAACTCACCTACACAAATAGAATTGTAAACAACTTTCCTGAATCTTTTAATCAACTAGAGAAAAACAAAACTGCAACTCTACTGACCAAATTTGAAACCAATTACAAACATGAAAAGGAGAAAAAACCCTACTGTCAAAATTAAAGAGTGTTTTAACCAGAATAAAATATGGTAAACGAAATAGCCATGCTGTCAAACCAGCATCAATGAAAATGCACATATAACTAATGTACATAGAGATAGTTTATAGAAACGCACTCCACAGCCACTCTTGAAATTGCTCCACCTCTCTCACCAATCAAGAACAACTGTATAGCTTTCCTATCCATATACTGTTTTTCGAAAGGCTAAGCTTAGTAAAGTACTTTAGGGACTGCCATGACTCCTGTCCCAAATGATTGGAAATTTTATGGCCAATTAATTCATCTATATCAGTAGTAGGAGGTGGAGCTCTAGGGATTCTGGCCACCATCTACTCTAGTTAGGAAGATAACCTCACTTTAATAATTCTCTAATATTATGTTGCTTAATGTTGACCTCCACAGATTCCACACAAAAGAGTAGACCAGAGAGTGACTTCAATTGTGAAGTCTGTATGGTCCCTCCCCTTATATTGAAAGACATGTTTAATCCTTCTTTTCTAAAAGAAATAATCAAATCTGTAGAGATAACTAGCCAAAAAGAATAAAAAAACTGGGATGCTTAACACCAGAAAGAGATCCAGTCAAGATATAATTCCAAATAATTTTCCTTGTAGCAAAAGTTTCCCATACTTTACACTTTACAGATATATTTCAAGGCTGTTTTAATGTAATAGCAACGGAATAGACAGGTATAATAGTTTCATTGCAACTACAGAGTTAAAAAATCTAAATCTATGTTCCTAACTTTCCCAAAAAATTCAAAGCATCTTTGTTCCACAACAGCATGCATATAAAGCAAGCTTTCTGAGGCTCAATAGATGAAATAAAAACCAAATAGAATCTCCATTTCCAGTTTGGGATGTGTTGATGTGTGTTTTGTGACCTACACCAAATAGCAGAATAAAGTGTCCAACGACTACCCTATTCTCTCTTGATCAAAGTATTCCACATGCTAAGATTGCGAGAGAGATCATGTGTTCAACTCCAAGGTTCCTTCTATGCAATGGATAGTATTCCATTACTATCATCTACTTGCATGAAACAAAATCTATTTACTTTACTTTAAAATCCTACTTGAAGTAGAAGGATGAAGAAACCTCGCTAACTACTCACAACAAAAGACGAGATCATCATCAATGAAAACTCTTTTTATTGAGAGAGTGTTCACAACAATTTCTTACAAAGCTTTCAAAGGAAAAACTTTCCTTCTTCTCCAACCTATCAATCTATCAACTATGCTAACTCTAAGCTGTCTCTCTATGCTCTATGATCTATCTCTCTAATCTCTAGTCTCTAATGAATTACAATTGAGGGGGAGTGCCCCTTTTATAGTTGGCCAATATGGATGGACGGCCTAGATCAAATTACAATGGACGGCTCAGATTGAGCCACATAAGCCCTGAACAAGATTCTGCCCTAAAAACCGCCAGAAGGTGGAGTGGTGCAATAAATGAGCACAAAATGACAGACTCCTCCCTTTGACCACTATGGGCAATTAATGCCCACTACTCTTCCAAAAGATTCTCGTCCACGAATGCGTTCCCACTGTTCTTCTCTCTGACAGCAAAATCAATGAATCGAGCCAGCACTGCTTCAACTTCTTGCACTGAAATAGATGGAGTGAGATTGAGTTGAAACTCGAGAATGGTGACTATTTGCTCCTATCGAATGCAAGATTTTTTCTAGGCCTCAATGGCTTCCTGAGTGCTCTGGATGATGCTGGAGAAAGTGGAAACGTTCTCGAAATCAACTTGGGCAAACGTTCTCACCTCTGAGAAGAAAGGCTACAATCTGCCTTTCAAGCCATCCAATGTCACCTCCTCGGGAGTTAACCGTTTTGCAAACAAGGCCTCGAGTGTGTTGAAGACACCCTCCTGAATGTTTCCCATAGCCTTTCTCACTTTGACTGATTTTGTCTGTGTTGTGTCGAAGAAGCCTCAGCCAGTGAATACTGCTGAATACCAACCTGGAAAATCATACCGATCCCCTTTTTGGATTACTCCTCCTTCGATCAAAGTCTGCATAGGCATATGCATAAGGGTCGCCAAGCGTGGAATGGTTTTGTCCTGATAGATGTGAGTTTCATTCCAAGCTTGATCAATGTTCTCCATGCGCATGAGGATGCTTAAGGCATGCTGAAAAGACGAGAGAAGGTACTCAATGAACTTTTCAGCCTCATCACGGACACCACCTACCCACTTGTCTGCCTTCTAAATCGCCTTCTTCAACTCTTCAAGCCCACTAACTGACTCTCTTGGAAGCTCAATCGGGAGGTCCACTGTTGGATTCTCTTGCTCACATGGATGCGCTAAGTGTTGCACATAGCCAATAAACGTCCGATGTTCCCTTTTCAACCTCTTTTCTAAGCAATTTGTCTTTCAACGCCTAAAAGGAGCTATCAGCTTCCTCAATTACTTGTGCTCCTCTAGGACGTCCCAGCTCAACAGTGGTGATTACATAATTTTCAGGCATTTCTTCATCTCAATCACATTCCTCCCTTGGAACAGCAACATGGAGGGTGCGCGAACCAGACTTATCCGTTTCAATCTTTGAATATTTTCTAGCTCTTTTCTTCTTTGGCAACCCACTAATTTTGTTGAGCAAAGCCTCCATCTCCATCGCCGGGTCGGTGTCATCTTCTAGATCTCTTCTCATCCTCCCAGTGAGCCAATTTGGTACAGTTGGCTGCGTGTTGCAGATAACAAGTGGTTGTTCTCCCGTTGCTTCTACTTCACGGGTCTCATTTGGCTGAGGCTCATCTGTTTCCACGTGCTGCTCATCCTCTTCAAGACTCTGAAATTCTAGCTCCATAGTATTTTCATCCTCAAAGGCTGCCTCAATCGCATGCTCCAAGCGGATGTCAGTTTTTGTTTCTTCTTCTCCCCCCAGCCGGCCCTCACTCCTAGGAGCATTAACACTCTAACTATCTGGCTCCCTAGGCAATGGCTGATTGACCTCCTCTAACTCGTGCTATTCATCCAATCTAACCCTCTGACCTGCAAATAATGAAACCTCATGCACAGTAGAAGAGTGAGTCAGTAATTGTGTGGGCGATGCTTCTTTCGTTCTCTGAGGCGCTGGCTGAACTGGTACTTCCTCTTGTGGCTCTGCAACTTGAGTAGCCTGCTTTCTTTTCCTTGCAATAGGCGGCCTGTGATCTCCCATAAGGTTGTATGTGAGAGCAATTGATTTTCTCTTGAGCCTATTAACACGTCTTTCAACCCAGCTCCTCATAAATGTCAAGACTGGAATGGACAGCGTATCCAAGTCCGTAATTTCTGGCTCCAACCAATCAGGTGGTGGGACCGGCGTGTCCTTTACCGACTCATAATCTGGGTGAATGACATTGACGTCCTCATCCACTTGGTCCGGAACTTGAATAACTTCACATTCTCTGATCAACTTCAGAGATAGCCTACTGAACATCCTCTTCCTAATTTCAGCTTTCGCTCTCTGCATTAGCCCAAAAATCTTCGACATGAGCCTTATGCCTATGCTCCACACCCTGTACTACTCCAATATTCCTGTAGGGATCAAAATCTTGTCTACTGTTGTGAAGAGTGAGGTGGAAAAATTGCAACTCATCCTCAGCTTCTCTGGCTACCTATATAGATGGACACTCTTCAATTGAATTCCCCATAATGATGGGGTAGTTCAACCCTCCTTTCTTCTTCTTCTTTTGAATTTTATCATAGGCGAGGAGTTGCCTAGATACCTCAAGCATCACCATCCTGTCAGTGGGGTACCTTGGCAATTTGTAGGCGTATGAGTGGAACCCCTACAGCCTGATGTAGGTGAACTTTGGGAATTGGATGAACCAATACCCGTACTCTTCAATCAACTTTTGGGCATCTTGCGATATTCTCTGGTGTGTTCTCCCCTCAAGAGTCCTTGTTATGTGCATAGTAAAAGCATCGTTCACCCTTTTGAAGCTGGAAATACTAGTCAAATGTAACTGCGTGCAGGCTTCATGAATCTTGTATTGATCAGGACTGCTTCCACTTGGCTCTTTATAGGTGATCCCTCTATACCTTGTCATCCGAGCCAGCATGGAGATGACGTACGAGCTCATGTAAAATATCTTCGTCCTCCTCAGGCTCTGAACTGTTCATCTATGTTGTCACTGATCATTCTTGCCCAGTCGACATATTCTCTTCCCTCCATCACTACGCTGATATAGAAGAACATCCATGGCTCGAAAATATATACTTGAGGGCTCCCATTCACCCAGCTAAGCATCATAATGAGATTGCAGTATTCTTGCTTCAGCTCCTCTGAGATAATCTGTTTGGGCAACTTGGCGCCAGGAGGTTCAGGCTTCCACATCCAGGCTGTATTAATTCTCCTAGCACATCTCTTGAAAGTGGAGGCGTACATTTTGTCAACTCTTTCCTTTGTCTTGTACAGCATCTTCTCAAATGTAGGAATTTCGAACGCCTCTCAAATAGCGTCTGGCGTGAGGTTGGCGAACAATTTGCCATCAGGAGAAACTATTGTTATGTGATCTGGCCTATAGCAATTAGCACATTCTGCAATCATGTCAGAACCCTGGTGGTTCTCGGTTCGAAACCCAGATTGAAATCGTTTTGTTTTGCAAGTTTTTGAATTTTTGTGTGTTTTGATGGATTTTTGCCAGAAAACTAGAAGCTGCGATTTCTCTAGAAATTGCTAAAAATTCATAACAAATTAAATAACTCTAGAAAAACCTTGGGAAATGACCAGAGAAGGTAGGCGCACTGTTTATTATTACTTCCAGAGCATTTACAATACAAAAATCTGAATAAAGCATGAGTTACAATAAATTTATTGAAAAACCTGATTTCTCTTTAATGGCGGCTGCAGCAATAAAGAATGGTACGGCCAGAATGATTGAAGGAATCTTCAGGCTCGAAATACAATGCAAACTCTTCAATAATTCCAAGCGCCCTAGATCAAATCATCAAACTCTGATGAAAGAAGACGTTTTCTCCAGAGACCATAAAAAGTACGGCTCTTTTGCTGACTGGTACAGCCTGGTACAGCAAGCAATAATATGGTACGGCTTCCAAGAAAACAATGCCAGACCTCTGAAATAAGTCCTCTGATGAAGTCGCCTTAACTGCCTGATGAATATCACTGTGAATCTCTGTCTGAATAGAAGATTACGCCCAGTCTGTGACCTCTGCATGAAATCACCAAGTGCAAGCTTCAGCTGGTATTGCACAGCCTCAGTTTGCCTAATCTCTGAAGAGTTTTCGTTCTTCAGAAACGATCGTCTGCCAGAAACCCTAAGGTTTGCAAACTCCAATGCTCAGAGCACGAAAGACAAATTAGAATAACATTTCATAATGGTTCGATTTGTCTTGACTGCAAAATATATATCCTCTTCAATAAAATTCGACCCAATGCTCTTTTTTAATAATCATTTAATAAAATGATTAAATTCGTCTTTTCAAGACTTAGGAGAAATCTATTTAATAATTGGCGCTTATTTTAATGAATAATAAATATTCATTAAATCAAAAATTAATACTTTATTATAAAGTATATTAAATACTTTATAACAGGCCAAATTAATTAAATATTTAAATACTTCAATAAAGTGACTTTAATATAAAGTCAAATTATTAAATATTTAATAACTCATTAATTACTCCTTATTTCTCCGTCAAATCAACCAACTGCTGAACTGGGTCGATTCTGAGCTGAATGGCTGAACCAGGTGCCCTGCCCGAAATAGCAGCTTCCGCCTGACCTAACTTTCTAAAAATAGAAAGTTTCCTGAAAATGCTCACTGGAAGATTCTGCGAAGGCCCAACCTGATACAACGGCAAATTGGAGCTACCAAACACTGAGCAACTGCCTCTGATGATCCTCTGCACACCCTGTCAGCCTACGAGGATCGAAATTATAGGCTAACTCCTCGACAAACAGTGTCAGCTAAAATGGGGACATGACAAATCAGCTCTGGACACTGGATTGCTAGTGGAAAACCAGCAGCTGCATATAATCCACTTCTCATAATATTATGCACTATAATTGATGGCTGCTAACAACCCTATTTGTACATTTTGCCTCTGAGTGCTCCGAGGTTGAATGAACCAAGATTGGTGTCAGTCAACCCTCCCAACTTTGAGACAAACTTCGATTCAGGAAGAAATGACTTCTTGAGCTTCTTGATAATCGCCTGCCTAGATGCATTTTCTTTGCCAGCTTCTGCTTGTGGTGCTTTGCCTGCAGCCTTGCTTGTTCCGGCAGCATCTCCCCTTCCTCTTTCAGCCATCTGCAAAATAAAACATAAGCATTAGAATTCTGATTTTAGAGAATAAAATCACCGTGAGATGGCTGAAGAATGGAGTTGACTTTGAAAAATAAAAACTTCTCCAGCATTAAACTCTAACTTCAAACCTCAAGAATTATGACTTCCAACTTCAAAACTTTCGACCTCAAGGCTTGAGACTTTCAACAATATCACTCTAATACTTGTACAAATCTAACTCAACTCACTCACTTCAGAAATTTCTTCTTCTCAGCACTCTTTCTCTCACAACTTCAAAGCTGCAACTGATGAAGAAAAATGAAGAACTTCGCAGTTTATATAATTGTGAGGGGGCATCCATTTTGGCAATTGCAATAAATTTTCTTCTCCACTACTTAGTAACTTCCCAATTTTGGAGAGAAAGCTGGCGAGTTGTCACAAAAATATGCCCAATCGTCATAGAGTCGTCATAGAATTTGCTATTGCTGGAGATTCTTTCTTCTTTGAAAATTTTGAAATTTCCCAGTTGACTGCATGTAACGTTTAGTGGATTCAAACATACTTGGCAAATTTTACAACAATATCTCCAGTGTTTAAAAATTTCCCTCCTTGACAAAGGCATTTTTAATCATGGCAATTTTATTATAAACGCCTTAAAATAATTTTATTTCTTTCATTCATCTACCAGGCGTACTTCACATTATTATTTTTCCAAGACCTCAGAAAATTTTAATTTTTTCTCATAGACAAATTTCACCTTATCCCTCTGATTTGGAAAATTTTATTTTCTCTCAAAATCTTCAATTTAAATTCTCAGTTAAGGAGCAAAAAGCTTCGAAATCAATCCTTTAGAAAAATATCCAATACCCACAAAAATTCCCCCCCTTTAGAAAATATATTATTCATGTGTGTACGTATGAAGGGGGTGGTTTAATATTTTCACCCTTGTAATTATTTTCACCAACGTTTATTTCTAACCTTGGGCGCACTTCACTAGGCCAACTTTCACTTCCATAAGGTGGGTGCACTTAGGAGGGTCAACTTTTGTTTTCAAGCTTAGAAAAAATTTCAAATTATCTCCATGAAGTTTGGGCGCATATAGGGGTCCCTACTTTTATTTTTCATCGCCTTAGAAACCTTTATCTAACTTGGGCGCATTTCACTAGGCCCACTTTCATTCCAACACCCTAGTCAAAGTTCTCCTCTAGCTTTTATTACTTGGGCGCATTTAGGAGGCTTAGCTTCCATTTCCCATACCCTTAAAAAAAATATCTTGAGCTTTCCAAGCTTGGGCGCATCTAGACCCATGAACTTTCATTCACCATGCCTTAGAAAATTTTAAATTAACCTCTTGGCACTTGGGCGCATTTAACCCCCCTCTACATCCATTTTGTGATACTTAGGAAGTTTCTACCAACTCATCCAAGCTAAGGCGCATTTAGCACCTCATGCTTTTAATTTTCACTACTTAGAAAACTCTCAAGTCCCCCCTTCTTGTCTTGGGCGCAATTCCACCCTTCTACTTTCAATTTGTTTTCCTTAGAAACTTTTCCATGCCCCACTTGTTCTTGGGCGCATTTAGGGGGGAGAACTTTCAATTTGTAACACTTTGATTGTTTTCCATGTAATCATTCCACCTTGGGGCGCATTTCTAGCCCTGAACCTCCATCCTTCAAGACTTAGACGTTTTTCATCTCGTTCAAGATGCTAAGGCGCATTTCACTAGGCCAGCTTTCAATTTCAACACTTAGACAAATTCACTACCTCCTTCTCCACTCTGGGTACATTTGAGGTGGTCTTCTTTCATTTTGGTGCCTTAGGAAAATTTCACATCCTCCACTTCTAGCTTGGGCGCATTTAGGTGTAGGAGCTTTCAATTCCAATACTTAGAACTTTTTGCAATCCAGTCTCCTCCAAGCTAGGCGCATTTAGCCCCTTGTACTTCCAATTCACTCATGCCTTAGAAGATTTTCTAATGCTTTCCCCACCTTGGGCGCATTTTGGAGGAGCTACTTCAATTCTTCAACACTTAAGAGTATTTTTTACATGCCTTCTCCTCTTTGGGCGCATTTAGGTAGATGAGCTTCCACATTCCCATACTTAGAAATTTTTCAATCAACCTCAAGTTACTAGGGCGCATCCAATGGAGTCTGCTTCCATTTGGGGGCGCATTTCACTAGGCAAGCTTTCACTTCCACAAGGTAGGCGCATATGAGGGGTTGTACTTCCATTTAGATGCCTTAGCCAAATCTCCAAGCAACCTGCCTCTCCTTTGGGCGCATTTGGACCCCTCTACTCTCATTTTGCTCAGCCTTAGCCAATTTCCAAGCCCTTCAAGCTTCTTAAGGCGCATATGACCCCCTAAGCCTTCATTTCTCAGACTTAGAAGATTTTTTTCTCATGACCTCTCCATTTTGGGCGCATTTACCTAGGTGAGCTTTCATTTTCTTAGACTTAGATGATTTTCGAGCCTCTTCTCTGACTTAGGGTGGATTTGAGGGGTGGTGCTTCTAATTGTTCATGACTGAGGAAATTCAAGCTTTCTCTTGGGCTTGCCCTAGCCTGCTAGTTTTAGAAAGTTTCGAAGTATTCGTGATTTACAAGGATTTTCCAATTTTGAAGACCTGATTTTCGCTCAACTCGACCTTGGTGACGAGACCAGCCTGTAGACTCCTAATGTTTGCATGCACCTGCTATTTTTGGTGACTTACTAAAAATAGTAAATGTTCGGAATGAGCTCAAATTTCATGAGTAGACTTCCTGAAGAATGTTGATCGTGATAGGGTACCGTTTTTCGGAGACTCACGTTTCGCCCTATCTTTTAGGAAACCCTAATTCTTCTGCATGGACCTACTAAAAATAGTAAATGCCTGATTTTCAAACTTCTGCAACTCTGTTTGACTTGGAATTTGTTCCATGGGGTCCTCGTCACTTGCTTGACCTGCTCACACTGGTGCCTCGCGCTGACCTGCTATTTATAGCCGTGTTTCTGGAGTGACTTACTATAAATAGTAAGTGCTTAGATTGCCTTCAAATTTTACCAATGGATTCCTTGAGAGATGCTGATTGTAATGGGATACTTCAGTTTTCGAAGATTCTGGCGTTTTACCTCTCATTTTCAGTCCCGAAGTTGGAAACCCTAATTTGTCTTGCATGTCACTTGAATGACCTCCGTTTGACCCCATTTTTGTTGCATGTCACTCTGTTCGTGATACTAAAGTGTTGGGTGACTGCTGGAGTGATCCTGCCAAAAATAGTAAGTGTCTGAAAAAGTGACCATCCGCTTGTCGGATGAGATTGCATGTCACACTGCTCGAGAGATCTCAAAAAACCCAGAAAAACCCAGCAAATTGGTCCACATGCGAGCACTGGCCAAAAATAGCAAGTTTCTAAAAAAATGATCAACTCTACTTGCATGTCACATCACTGCAAAGCTCTCGAAAAACCCATAAAGAATATCCTGACATGTGCTGAAAAATCCTGCATGCAAACCCTAAAAATAGCCTCTGAAGCCCGAATTGTTGAAAGTCATCGTTCCGATTTGCATGTTATATCACCACGAAGGTCTTGAAAATCCCAGAAAGAGTATCTAGACATGCAATAGAAAATCATACATGCAAACCCTGAAAATGGCTCCTGAAGCCCAGACTGCTAAAAATAGCAAATTGTTCAATTCAGCTCAAAATTTGCAAGCAAGTAGCTTAAAGCGTCCTAAGTGCAGAGCAACAATCCGAATTTGAACAGTGCTGAGAAAATGCCCTAAATTGGTACTTACTAAAAATAGAAAATGGTCAGAATTCAATGGAATTTCAATGGGGATCTATTTGAAGCCTTCTGATAGTGATGCTAAGCTCAAATTTCAATTAGCCAACCCAATTTGACCCCAAAGTAGCCTAAAGGTGAAAACCCTAATTCATCAAAATGTTCTCCTAATTCCAATCCAGGTCAAAAGAAAGGCACATCATCAGAAAGGAAAGACAGAACAGAGAGAGACAGACACAAGACCAAAGCCAAAAGACTAGGATGGAGCAAAAATTAGGGGGTCCCCATTTGGAATGGGGTGATGTGTGAAAAGGTCACAACAGGATGTATCATAGATTGTCCACATTTCAATTAGTTTGGTATTCCAATCTAGCATTCTAAGCAGCAGGGTATAGAGGCCTCGAATATCAATCCCAAAAAAATCTTAAGAGACAGTATTGAAAGACATGTTTATTCTTCCTTTTACAAAAGAACTAATTAAGTATGTAGAAAAAACTAGCCACAAAGTATAAAAAAAATTGGGATGCTTAACACCAGAAAAAGATCAAGTCGAGATATAATTCCTCATAATTTTCCTTGCAGCAAAAATTTCCCATCCTTGAAGGATATATTTCAAGGCTGTTTTGGTATAATAGCAACAAAAAAGACATGTATCATGGTTTCATTGCACCACAGGCTAGAAAAATCTAAATCTTTGTTCCTACCTTTCCCAAAAAATTCAAAGCAGGTTTGTTCCACAACAGAATGCATATAAAGCAAAGCTTCTGAGATTAAATAGACAACATCAAGATTAAATAGAATCTCCATTTCTATTTTTGAGATGTCATAGATTTTCTAGGTTTCATTTAGTTTGGTATTCCAATCTAGCATTCTAAGCAGCAGGGTATGGAGGCCTCAAGTACCAATCCCAAAAAATTCTTAACAGACAGCATTAAAAGACATGTTTAATATTCTTTTCCCAAAAGAACTAATTAACTCTACAAAAAAAAAAAAAAAATAGCCACAAAATATCAAAAAATTGGGATGCTTAACACCAAAAGGAGATCCAGTCAAGATATTATTCCACATAACTTTCCTTGTCGCAAAACTTTCCCATCCTTGAAGAATATATTCCAAGGCTGGTTTGGTTTAATAGTAATGAAAAACATGTATCATGGTTTCATTGCTGCCATAGACTAGAAAAATCTAAATTGTTATTCCTGACTTTCCCAAAAAAATTGAAAGCAGCTTTGTACCACAACGGCATGCATATGAAGCAAGCTTTTTGAGGCTCAATAGACGACATCAAAATTAAATAGAATCTCCATTTCCAATTTGAGATGTGGCATAGATTTTCTAGGTTTCATTTAGTTTGGTATTCAGATCTAGCATTCTAAGCAGCAGAGCATAGAGGCCTCAAGTATCAATCCTAAAAATCAGTTCACTAGTTCTGATCGACTTTAGTAGCCTCCATAGCTTTCTCAATGTATATAAAAGTTCTTTTAACCATCTCCTAAGATTATAATTGACTTTTAACTGATTCCATGTAGGTAACTGTTCCAACCAAAAGAAATCACCAAATTGTCAAGTCCCTTTTTAGACCAATTGGGAGCAGATATCTCTCTTAAACACACCAATAAGGTGTTTATATAAGACAACGTCCACCAGATTGATCAAAATGCTTGTGTTTATTTCCCATCTGTGAAAAGACAGTGGCACAGACTGCATTCTTAATATATAACCTGGCTTTCCAAATTGGCTTGGACACAGAAGGTCCTTGCAGTATTGAAAGTGTTAGGAATATTACATCATTTGTTAGGTTTGTGTAAGAACCCTATGTTCTCCCCAACTGTATTCCTGCACTTCTAATCATTATTCTCTGAATTTGAGCCTTGAGGAATATTGTCAAACAGTTGTCTTGCAAAATCTGGGCTTGCTGTTTTGTGTTTTCAGTTTGTTTTGATTGTTTTGTTTGATGCAAAGATGCTTGGAAATGACTTAAAAATGATTGCTAAGATGTCTAACCAAGTAGCAAAGATGAAATGCAATTCTTTTGTATTTTTTCGAGTGCATATATATGACCTACTTGTGCAAAATGTGCATCTACAGCAGTGAGACAATTTGTCAAACACTTTGCATGCAAACTATATAAGCTGATATGAAAGTAACTACTTGACAATTCGTCAAACAGTTTGCAGCCAACCTCCAATATTTCTATTTGATATTTTGCAGTGATTACAAGGCTCAACTCATATGTAAAATGCAAACTTCCCCTTACATCAACTCGACTGAAATTATAATTTCAAATGACTGTCATAGGACAGCGACTACAACTCCCAACCAAATGCAATGCTAAATAGATATATGACTGAATTTGTACAATGCCAATGACTGCTTATGACAGCAACTCCTCCTACAATGCAAACTAATACAAATAAAGAACCTGATATAATGATGGCAGCCACACAACTTGTTCGATCCTCCAAGATGATGAAGTCTATGCCCTTCAAGATGCTGCGTCTAGCCTCATGTGAGCCCAGAGAACTCCTCAAAAGCCTTGACTGATTTTTATTGGCTTTCTTTGACAAAATTGCACTATTTACAAGTGCATCCCAGCTACCAATGATGTCTGATTTTTATCTCCTTCCAAAACAGAAATCGACTTCCTCAAAGTCGTCTCTAGCAATGCCAAAATCGTCCTTCCAAAGGACTGCAAAGTCTTCAATAAAATCTGAGAATATGTAGCTCCAAACAAATCACCAAATGCACACACCAAATATCTTTCAGATTAGAATGGTCTCACAATAATCTGCAATTTAAACCCTAGTGAAAATCCTATGATTCTTTACCAATGAAGCTCACTATTGACTATTGGATGCAGCCAATCCACAAGCAAGCCTTCGGAAGATCTTTGACCACCTCAGGTATGCGAACCAATGAGAGTTTTCATTCCCAATGGCCAAAAAGTGTAGAAATTGCAGAAACCCTAGGTTTCTTCGTCTCCACAGCAAAGTTCTTCAAAAGCTCAATATCACATCCTGGATGAATACCATAGCCTCGGTTGATCCCCTTTTATAATCTCTCAAGAAGAAGTTGAACCATCTAGAATCTTCTTTATCATTTAAATATATTTTAATGTCCGCATTTTATAAATCCTCATAAATGGGCGCCCCCTTATAAATAAATCATTTCATATTATATATGCTTTTTGATGACTTTTATAAAGTCACACTTGATGGGCGCCAATACCAAGGTGAATAAAAATATATCTTTTAAGTCATTCATGACCCCTTTTATGTCTCACGGCCCCATTAGACATAAAGTGCAATTATAAACTTTATAATGTGCTTTTAATAATTAATTATTATTAAAGTCACCTTTAATAATAATTAAATGAAATAACTTGCACATTACTCCTTATTTCGCCTGGCCAACTGAAAACTGAGATCAACATTGAAATCACCACACGTCCAGGTGCCTTACTATAAATAGAAATATTGGACTCTCCTAACCTGCTGACTTACTATAAATAGTAGTGTGTGAAACCGAGTCATGAATCACCAAACGAAGGCCAACTTGAACCAAACTCTGCTCTGAAGGAGAAGGCAACCAGATAACTACCAAACAGGACCCTCTAAACAACTCCATTAGCCTGCAAGGATCAAACAATAGACTAATCCTCCAAACTCTGATGCTTGCAAAAATGGGGACATTACAGTTTGTTAGTACATTTATTATGCTTTTTTACAATATAATATGTAGGTTAATATACGAGTGTTTATAGGGATTTGAGTTGTTAGAACACGTCTATGTAAAGGGAGTTGTTATAGGAGGTTTCCTATAAATATGTAATAGCTTATTTGAACGAAAATAAGAAATGAGTAATAGAAGCATAGTTATTTTAATAAAATTTTCAGTTTGACTTCTATTTACTCTCCTCAAATTTCTCATATGGTATCAAAGCATCAAAATTATAATAGAGAGAAAGGAAAGAGAAGGATTTGTTGTTTGGAGGAGAAACTATGAATGTGGTGGATCTAGTGCATAGGTCAAATCCTCTGTTCAAGAAAATCCCTATACTAATTCACAAGAAGAAACCCATCTGCAAGTCGCTAGACTACATATTGTTTTCTCTCTTTCTAAGTTAAATATTTATGGTAAATTTATCACCCTATCTATCGTAGCTGCTATAGGGAGCCATCAATTTTCTTATCTGCCAAGATAAATGTTGTTAGATATTTGATCGGTATACTTGTAATTGGTTCCAGCAAAACCCTCTCCATTAATGGCAATGCTTCTAGGTTTGTCATTTGTTTGATTTTATACCACAGATTATGCCCCTTCAAATGCTTCTCGACAGATATTAAATCCACAGCTTCTGCATCTCCTGCAAATTTTTTGGAGATTACTCAGCTACTCGAAGAGTAATCGAAGAGTATGTAAGCTATGGTCATGGCAGCTTCATGGTTCAACATTCCATGTTGTTAA
The DNA here is from genome assembly GCA_007258455.2 of Sequoia sempervirens. Taxonomy (NCBI): domain Eukaryota; kingdom Viridiplantae; phylum Streptophyta; class Pinopsida; order Cupressales; family Cupressaceae; genus Sequoia; species Sequoia sempervirens. The sequence goes on from VDFB02351102.1 coordinate 177,322, forward strand.
ATACTTTGCTCTCCCATGTAGATGTATGTATGCAGGATGAGCTTTACCATGTGCAAGTGCTTCTTAGTCCAAGCAAGCCATTTGTTGTCATTGTTATTGATGCTAAGTATGATAGCTTTTAGATTAAACTTAAGTTTTAGTAGTTTCATGGTGGTAGGTTATTTATTGTCTCGTTATTGTCAATTTAGCTTCATCAAATGTATGTTTCTCAAAATTTAAAAAGTGTCGAAAAGTAATAAAAATAAAAATTGTCTCAATTGTAATTGGACACATTATCGCATGTACACAACATCCATCTTAAGGGGGGGCATACTAAAACAGAGGCTCAATGCCAAATTTTCTAAGTAGCAAAACTACTGGAGGATGGAGGCACATGAGGTTGGAGGACATTCAACGACATTTCATTAGTCACTAGTGATGAGATTACAAAATTGTTTTAGTGACAAAACTATTTGTCCCAACATAATTAAAGGCAAGATCGGATTCCAAGTGGCAACGGTAACTGTCTCATATCGTTTGTGATTAGAGTAGTAGAGATCTATAATGGTGGTCGCATACGCGACAAGGACTTGGTTCTCTAGCTTTGTATGTTGTGATTGGATATGTTTGTCCCCAATCAAAATTATTAGTTGTTTGTGGTTGGATGTGCTTGTCACCAATCACATTTGTTGATTAAAAGTGATCGGAAATATTTGTCCCCAATCACAGAAGTTGGTGATTATGATTGGAAATGTGTCACCAATCATAATTGTAGTGAGCAGACGTGTGTGTCCTTGTTCATAACTTCGATGTTGGATAGATGTATTTGTCCCTATCCAAACTTGTTGTATGACCTTGGATAGATGTGTTAGTTCCTATCCTTGACTCCATGGGTAGATGTGTTTGTCCCTATCCTTGGATAAAGTTCAAAAGCATAGTGAGGTGAGTTCCACTATTTCTTATCATGATCAGATCTGTATGTCCCTACTCTTACCTTATATTTTGGATGAACTACTGAACATGGTCATCAAGTATTGTTAGTTCACTGTAATATGCACCCTTAGATTTTTTTTAAAACTTGTTAGTTCAAAACAAAATCAAATGTCAAGTAACTTCCTTTCCACTTTCTAATCACCAAGTTCCCATTGTGGGTAAAGTAAAAGCATACAGTGTACAGGATTACAATTACACTTGAAATAAAGCAGCTGGAAATAATATCCACTTATCCAATAGGGGTTAGCTTAGCACTTCCACTTTTCAGTGGGAAAGCTTATACAATAAAGGAAATGTAAAGCCAACTCTTTCACTTTCCAATGGTGAGTGAATACACAAAAAATAAGCAACTCTTCCACTTTTTAGTGGTGAGTGAGTACCAAAGGACCATTTATTCAGTGGGGTGAGCAACAAGAGCCACTTATGCAGTGGGGTGAGTCACATAAGCCACTTATGCAATGAGGTGAGTAAAAACAAAATACCAAGAGCAACTCACTAGTGATACTACCACTCAATGTTACAATGTTAGCTCATTTGAAAACTTCTAAATTCAAGATATGCATCTGTTGTTACAAGTATGGTCATGAAAGAAATTGATAGAACAACCCCACATGTATCACAACATCAAAGAACTAACCACCCATCATGGAATTAACAAATATACCTCGAAGATTGGCAAATAGATGGCTGGTGCAGGTCTGAAAGAGGCCTGAAACCCTACTGTTACAATCTAGACAGCAAGATATAAAATTAGAAAAACTCATAAATCACTCCCACACACACCGGCAATGAGTGCAAGCTCAAAGATTAGCAAATAGATGGCTGGTGCAGGTGTGATGAACCCTGCTGGCTCACAACTCAAACCCCTGTATTTTCTTATCTTATTTGTGTTTTTTTTAGTTTTTCAAAGAAAGTTTGTAGATAGAAGAGAAGGGGCGCATCATATAAAATGCTCATAAAATGTAAATCTAAGCTATTTTCTACAGAATGAAAGTGCAGAAGATATTATTTAATTGAAACCAATAGATAACAAATGATAGACATACCCGAAAGCTTCCAGATTATTTATTTAAGAAAATAAGTCCAATTTGCCAGCCAAGATGGTGAAAACTGACAAAATCTAGTGTAGGAAGCTACAGAATGCAATGTCCAGCCTAGAAACTAAGGCAGATGATAGGTAAGAGCCAGACGCCAAAGAAGCTGAAGAGAAACCCTCAAAAGGAAAGGCGTTTCTCCTAGAAAATCAAAACGCCCTTGCACAAAGAGCCACGCACTTCAAGCAAAAAGCCAGAATCCTCAACTCAGAAAGTACGGCCATGAAGTAGAGTGTCTGCCAGATGAAACAAAGATGCCATCTCTCAAACCCTCCTGAAATTGATAAGGAAACTCAATAGAAACACAGATTAAGCTCAAAACAACCTCTGAATGAAGCTCTCACCAATGCACTAATTCGACTGGTCTCTCACAGTCTCAGAAATGCTCAACACTGAAGAGATTTCGTTCTCCAATGGAAGATTTCCTCAAACCCTGATCACAGAGGATAGCACAAAAGAAAACCCAAAGGCAAAGTCGAAATAATCAATAAGTGAGTTTCTCATTGCCAAAATGCCTTATATCCAAAAAGGCACGACTTTCAAGAAAGTGACGCCACTTGCAATCATTAAATATTTTAAATCATATTTAATTCACTTTTCAATAGTTCCAAATTAAATACTTGGGCGCCCACTTCTATGCATAAGTGATTTAATTTTAAATCACCCTTTTATGAATATTTAAGTGATATTAAAAGAATAAAGTCAATTTGACTTTATAATAAAGTATAAAATTAATATAACTTAAATCACTTAAATAATCATAACTTCCTCAAAACTCCATATATCTCTGTGTCACCAGAAGCTGTCAACTCCTGAACTGCCAAGGCCTACAGTGAGCCAATCACTGAACTCTGAAAATGAGAACGACCAAACTCCTCCAGATAATGTCACTGACCCTCTAACCCAACCTGTTAGCCTACGAGAGTCAGAGTAATAGGCTAACCACCATCAAACACGATCATGCCGAAAAAGGGGACATTACAGTCCGCCCTCCCCGAAATTGCTTGTTCGCAAGCAATCTCAACAGCAAAGAATCAACCACTCCATCAGGATCCCAAGGATAGTGCCGTGAAATGTCCCTACTGTCATCAACTGTCTCCTGTAACTCCCATATCTGATCAGCTAGATCATCATGTTGAACCCTGTCAAACTCAACACCATCTGTCACAAGAGAGAGTAACTCATAAGAGAGCAAGTCAAACCGCTGACAACACCTACTCCCTAAAACTGCACGAGATATGCTATCATCCAACATGTCTAACACGTGCATACCAGAATTGTGCATCTGAAACAGGTCATGTACATGATAACTGAAAGTGAAACTGTGTAGACTCCTGCCCATGTACACACTAGGAACCTCCTCAACGAACTCTGTCTGAAATCCCGATGCACTAACGGAATCTTTGATACTATGATCAAAGCTCACCCCTAAATTAGAGTCAAGAGTGGAATCAGCATCCACCTCAAAGAGCGGATTATCACAAGAAGATGTAGCATCCACCTCATAAAGAGGATTGTGTACAAACTGAGCCTCATAACAGTACTGATCCCAATCAAACACTCTGACCCCATGGAACTAGAAGCAAAATGATAATCCTCCTGAATCATCTCATGCTCCTCCTCCTCTAGAATCTCCTGTTCTATCTTCTCACTTTTTACATTGACGAGAATGATAGATCGCATACTCCCATCCTTAAAACCAGCTTGCTGGTCCGTTAAATCAGCAATGTCATCACCCTCAAAAAACCACTCCATTTGTCTATTTGTACCCTTAGGCTTAAGAGGACAATTGTGGTTTTGGTCATAAGGAGCTTTGCAATAGAAACATAGCTTCCTCCTACGCAAATCATTTATTGTCTCTCGGTCCAAAGGAGCTGCAAACTTCCTCTTTTCATCAACTTTTTCTGATTCCTTAGGTTCTGAATGGCTATCACTATAGGATGTAGATGCTTCTGCATTTGAAGTGAACTTGCCACGTGACGCAGTAAGTTCCATGCTACGAGTTTTTCTCATAGCTTCGTGCAAGGTAGGTGGATCGAATGCCTTGATCCAACCTTTCATTGGCTCATGTAGACCTTCTACAAATAGAATGACAAGTCTCCTCTCTAAGATTCCGGTAACCATAACCGAGAGCTTCTAAAACTCACCAATATAAGACTCCAAACTACCCAGCTGCTTTAGTTGAGCAAGGTCTCTGAAGTAAAGTTCTGGATCACGCCTGTCAAACCTCTCAACCAATCTGTCAGTGAATTCCTAGTAAGAAGTGATCCTATCATGATGGAGTGTGACCATGCCATGGTGCCACCAGTCATGTGCCACGCCATCCAGGTGAAGTGCTGTAAACCTTATGGCATCCTCTTCTGCCATTGGACGTAGTGTCAAAAAAGTGTCTAGTTTGCTCACCCAGGCTCGAGCTGTGACTTTGCCACTGCCATCAAAATTAGTTAAAGTAAGTTTGTTGGTAGCCTTCCTTAGATCATTATACCTGTTTTCAGGCCTCCTATCTGTCCAATTTCTACCATGCTCTCTTTTCTGGCTTAGAAATCTATCGAAGTTAAGGTGATCCTTAACTCTTTGGGGCAAAGCATCCCACTCATCATGCTGTGTCATGATGTTATAAGCAAAATTCACATCACCTCCCTCAGCCACATTCTCCTCAACAAGATCATTTCTGATAAATGTGGCCGAGTAGGCCTGTCATAGGTGCGTACTGGAGTAACTGTCCTTTGTCTATCTCCATGTACACTACCTTCCTGATCTAGATCCCAATTCGGCCTTCTCTAAATGCTCAAATTCTGGACGTTGGTACTTAGCTGCTGGAGGATGTTCGCCACCTGTTCCTGTCCTGCAACAAGGCCTCTCAGTACATCTTTGGCCTCCCTGTCCTCGTCATTAATACGGTTCCTGTATGGTCCTTCCTCATCTTTATCAGCCATGTTATCCAACTCTAAATCTTCGTCCTATTCGTCAAATGGAAATGTTGGAAACGGTTCAAAAGTATTTCTCTGATAACCAGAACCCCTGCGTGAGTAGTACCTGTTAAACCTGTTATGATGTGACCGCATAGAAACTGCTAACCCTACAGGCTGGCAGGATCAGAGCTCTGATACCATTGTGATGAACCCTGCTAGCTCACAACTCAAATCCTTGTATTTTCTTATCTTATTTGTGTTTTTTTAGTTTTTTAAAGAAAGTTTGTAAACAGAAGAGAAGGGGCACATCATATAAAATGCTCATAAAATGTAAATTTGAGCTATTTTCTACAGAATGAAAATGCAGAAGATATTATTTAACTGAAACCAATAGATCACAAATGATAAACATACCCGAAAGCTTCCAGATTATTTATTTAAGAAAATAAGTCCAGTTTGCCAGCCAAGATGGTGAAAACTGACAAAATCTAGTGTAGGAGGCTACAAAATGCAATGTCAAGCCTAGAAACTGAGGCAAATGATAGGTATAAGCCAGACGCCAAAGAAGCTGAAGAGAAACCCTCAAAAGGAAAGGCGTTTCTCCTAGAAAATCCAAACGCCCTTGCACAAAGAGCCACGCACTTCAAGCAAAAAGCCAAAATCCTCAACTCAGAAGGTACAGCCATGAAGTAGAGTGTCTGCCAGATGAAATAAAGACGCCATCTCTCAAACCCTCATGAAACTGATAAGGAAACTCAATAGAAACACAAATTAAGCTCAATAGAACCTCTGAATGAAGCTCTCGCCAATGCACTAATTCGACTAGTCTCTCACAGTCTCAGAAATGCTCAACACTGAAGAGATTTCGTTCTCCAATGGAAGATTTGCTCAAACCCTGATCACAGAGGATAGCACAGAAGAAAACCCAAAGGCAAAGTCGAAATAATCAATAAGTGAGTTTCTCATTGCCAAAATGCCTTATATCCAAAAAGGCACGACTTTCAAGAAAGTGACGCCACTTGCAATCATTAAATATTTTAAATCATATTTAATTCACTTTTCAATAGTTCCAAATTAAATACTTGGGCGCCCACTTCTATGCATAAGTGATTTAATTTTAAATCACCCTTTTATGAATATTTAAGTGATATTAAAAGAATAAAGTCAATTTGACTTTATAATAAAGTATTAAATTAATATAACTTAAATCACTTAAATAATCATAACTTCATCAAAACTCCATATATCTATGTGTCGTCAGAAGCTGTCAACTCCTGAACTGCCAAGGCCTGCAGTGAGCCAATCACTGAACTCTGAAAATGAGAACGACCAAACTCCTCCAGATAATGTCACTGACCCTCTAACCCAACCTGTTAGCCTACGAGAGTTAGAGTAATAGGCTAACCACCATCAAACACGATCATGCCAAAAAAGGGGACATTACAACAAGTCTGAAAGAGGTCTAAAACCCTACTGTTATAGTCTAGACAGCAAGATATAAACTCAAAAAACTTCACCAAATCACTCCCACATGCACCCAAAATCTTTGCAAACATTCACCAAAACATAAATCCCACACTCTGAAATCAAAATACTTTGAATTATCTTCTTTTTAAAACCTTGGAACTGGAACTCTGTTGAAGCACAATGTGATTCAAGAATAGAACCACTCCACTAGCTAGGGATTATCTTTCAAATCCGAAACTAAGAATCAAATGAGGGTTTTCGTCCTCAAATTTGAAAGAACGTGCAGGTTCAATATAGCAGCATAACAATGTGTGTAATCTTCAGCATGTCTAAATGAGCCCCCAAACCCCTTTATAGCTTTTTTCAGTGCTTTTTCGAAAAAGCGCTTTTTGTTGCTTTTTTGAAAGAGCGGTTTTTCTTTATCGCTGCTTTTTCAAAAAAGTACTTTTTTACTTTTTTCGAAAAAAACACTTTTTGCTTTTTCCAAAAAAACACTGTTTGCTTTAAATTAAATAATTTATTATGTGCAAACATTTAATCACCTTTCCAACAAGCTATTACACTAAGTTGTCATTTAATTATTTCTCAACATTAGAAAACATTGGTGAAACATTAATTAAATAACATAATAACTCACCAAGTTGCGAAAAGTACTACAACGTCATCGAAATCCAATTCTGACACCCTGATGAAACTGAAGTAGTAGAAAGATTATTGAAATCAACTTTTGGTGACTTTCTAAAAGTAGTTTGCTCCTCCAAGAAGTTTGGAGAGCAGCCAAAAGGTCGGAAACTGATTCCTAAAGCATCTAAGGGCTCCAAGTAACCAACTGAACTCAAACCCAAGAACAATTTATTTGCAAGACTGCTCAAATGCTTCTCCAAGAATGTTGGAGTTCTCCCTAACTAACCAATTAGCCTCTGAAAGACTTGGAAACTAGCTAAATGTGCACGAATTGGCTAGGTGCCAAAAAGGGACATTACATCTAGTGACTCAAAGTTACAACGAAAATAATCTTTTACATCATGCCACTCCTTGTCATGTTTTCGACATCTCTTCATGTACCAGTATAGGCCATTGTCTTTAAGTGTTCCAACAAAATCATAAAGTTTGGCTTGATTGGATCTTGTGTTGTTTATTTGCCAACAAGATCCTAGGACAAAAAAATGTTTAGAGGATCCGTTAGTGTGTTTGCCAAAAATTAGCAAATGAATCCTAATCTAGTCCATAGTATGTGTGATAGGTATCTCAGATTTGTCACTGTTATTAGAGGTTTCTCATTCATTGATTGGCAGATTTTCTTTTCTTTCCCTTAGATCCTTAGGTTTCATTTCCTCAAATACTTTAGCAATTTTGTTGCAATTTTCTTGATTCACAAGTTTCTTATTTCTGCCCTTATCCCTTGATAATTGAATCTCAAAGAATTCCTGCCCCAAAATCTCTTTGCAATCACTCACAAACTCTTTTCTCTTTTTCTCTTCCTTTTCCCACAATGACTCACTAAATTCATTGAGCATAGCATCGTCATCATCCTCTATTTTCATCTTCTCCTAATATCCACCTTACTTCATTAATCTCACACTCTTGTTGACTGCATCATCCAAATAATCCTTATTATAAAATCTATAGGCTTTAGTTTTGAAATTGGGGTTATTAAACCCTCAAACCCTTCATTTATGGTAACCTCAAGGTTTGATAGATTGATTCCAAAAACTGGTTGTCAAGTCAGAAATTCTATTAATGAAGCACCCTTGTTTCCATACCATGATTAAGCACTACTATTTCCAAGTCCTTCCGTTGCTAACTCCTTAAACTCATCATAATCCTTTAACTATTATGACATTCCCATTATGTTAACTTTGGCTTATCTTACTTGGGTAATCAAGCTCTTTGTTGTATCATCATCTGTCAATGGTACCATCTGTCCTCCCTATTGGGACTTTCCAAAACTTCTGCAGCAGCCCTCTTAACACTTTAACAAGGTCTCCCTAGCTCTCTCAACCCTCCTATACCTTTCCTCTCTTTCCTAGATTTTTTTCAAACTCTTCTCCTCAATGCTCATTACAATTGCCATCTTAATTTGCTCAAAATCTCTATTTGTCTCTTGTTGCTTCCTTTGGCCATGGCTGTTTTTAATTTGGTATTTCATTAATCCTTTTCATCCATCCCCAATGGCTCAAGCTAGACCTGCCTTACCATTTGCATCTCTTGGAAATCCCTTTCCAAGATCCCCTCCCTGCTTTCTATTCATCATTCCCAATGTGCCTAACCTCCTCTTACAAGGCTAGAACCTAGAGGATCCTACCGCAAACCATAAAAAGTTGTTCCTCCTTAACTGTAATCTTTTCTACTTGGATTCTTTACCATTGCAAAAGATTTATTCTTTGTTTTGGCCTTTCCTCGTTACTCCAACAAGGTCCTCGCAAAGAAACAATAGTTGGCAAGAATTGGTTGCAGACCAAAGATCTAAGCTTTAGTCTCTTGGAAGTTGTATTTATACCTCGATAAGAGTAGTAAGGGAAGGTTCAGGGATCATGTAGTAGGATACAGAAGGATGTGGCAAGATGAGACAAACAAAATTAAATGAATACACACATTTACATGCATAACATCATCCACACTTCATCAAATACCCAGGATCTCATTATGCGGTATACATAATAGTTATTTATTCAATATATATGGGTCTCTGATACAATATCCCATTACTGTCTCTCTTATCATAATATATTATCTCCTTATCTTTTCCTTCTTCTTGTCTACGTTTCTATCCTATCTTCTACTTCTATTTGGATACAATTGTAAATGTCTCTTGTCTTTGTGATGTCTTTTGGATGTGCTGCAGGTTGGCTCTGTGTGCTGCATTTCACTTGTGGTAGGTTTAGCTCATTCTATCCTTCACAGATGGCTATGTCCTACCAATATTCATCTTTGAAATTGTTTTAAGTGTAGGTTTGAATCTTCATCTCTATCTCTGTCACCACAACAAAAATTTGGCACCTCCAATCCCATCTATGAGGTGAATAAATTTATTTTGTGCAAAGCCAAATAATCATCGCAAAACAAAACTCCACTTTCATCCCCATCTTTGCTTAGCGTAAAAAATAGTGGTTTTTCACATTTATTCTGTGCTTTCCCATTTAAAACCAAGGTGTATTTTCCAGAACCATAGACCAGATTTGTATTTTTCCTGTCCGGTATGATGACGGCGCTCAAAACAGCAGAAATCTGTACCTTTGCTTATTTACAAGAAAACTCTAAATGCTATGAGGCAATGCTATAGTTTATTAGTATAGGCTAGAAAATAAATAACCCTCTTCCCATTTCAATCAATTGATAAATATGTTATACAAAGAGACATTTTAAAATTTAATATTGCTTTCTCTTCAGTCTACTAGCACTTTGAGATTTGATGTGAATACTTTGCTGCAAAATGGTCATAAATTTTCATGCAAGTGTAGGCAAATGAAATTCTTTTTCTATTTGTGCTTTAAACTCTCTCCAATCAATTACTAGCACAAGAGACATTTCTTGAAGACACCAATGATGTCTCTTAATGTCTAGAGATGCCCTTGTACACATCTCTCAGACAGCTGATGTCAACTGGCATCTCCTAATGTCTAGAGATGCCCCTGTATGCATCTCTGCGATAGGAGATGAATAACATAAGTTAGTGTACGAATTCTCAGCCTTATATGCTGTAGATGCTCATCACCTTTTCTCTTCCACTACAATAACTTTAGGCCAACCGTAGCAACCACCTAAATTTATTAGCTAGCAAGTATAATGATAATTTTGGTATACCAGATAAGCTGGCTAAAAGGTCGATGTAGCCAGTATTTAAGTTTTCAGGTAGACCATAATAGGACAAAGGCTAAACCAAACAAGATATCTTCACTATAAAACCTACATAGCACCATGTACTACATAATGCCATGCAATTTGAAGCAGCTTTATGTACATTCTGATAATGCATCAAAAGAATACCTGAATAAACACCCTTAATTGTTATCATATTTTTTACAGTAGACCATCTATAGATACAAGTGAAACAAAAGTTTAATGTCTTTAAAAAAAATCACTGCTGAAAAAAGAATATGAAATAATAGATTTATCAAGAAAACCATAACATTTTTCTTACCAGATAATGGGCAAATTTAATAGTCTCTTCTTCTATTTGTTGAGCAAGTTCTCTTGTTGGGGCCATTACCACTGCATAAGGTCCTGTATGAACAAACACAAAATATGTTAGATACTGCAATTATATTGCTAGATTGGACAAAAGGAATTCATTTTCCAAGTTCAAAAATTATTTGTTTTACTGAATTAATAAGTAGAAGAAATCCTTCCAGACTGTCTAGTTGTAATGTAGGCTGCACAAGAATTCATTTGAGATATTTACTGGAATTCCCAAATTTTGAGCCCCAAAGAATATATGTAAATATTGCATCTGAGTATGTACAGAAATTTGCCTATTTGTGGCACAAATATTTATGTACAGAAAATACAGGCAATAATATTTTGTAAGATAGCACTCCTGTTTCTTTTTGGAATCTTCTGTTTGCTTGTTTCTTGCTCAGTGATGTATTTATGATTGGTTTTTTCAATGCATTTGCACAAGAATATAACATATAGAGAAGTTGCAAATGAAAGTAAACACTAGAAACTAAAACCATTCATTGGAGATTGAAACAAACATCATAAACTTCCATTTTCTGTTCAATATCAGAATAATACATTGAATATATCAGACCTGGCTAAATTGTGACACAGCAATAAGAGACTTTGATAGATGCAACAACACCAGCAAATGGTAAGCAAAACCCTTGTTCTCCCAACATCCAAGCCTCCTTTCTAAGCTTCAATAGACCAAAGTCCCAAAAACACCTTGAGCAGGTCACAAAGAGGGTTTGATGGCAGCAAGTTGGCATTCCTTGAAGAGAGGTCGATCTCCTCTATAAATTCCAAAACAGCTTCAGAAATTACAAATGAATATTCTTTGGAATCCCCTTGAATAGGGGCTTACAAGTAATCAATACCCAAAACATCTCCAATCAAAACTGATTTTACGAGCCAACAACCATGTTCAGATCCATTTTTTCAATCACCCAGAAACTGAATAAAATCACTCCAAAACCACAATAACAACACCCAAAACTGAGAGCAATAGAAAGCACAACAAAGCACCTAAAAATACTGGAAAATCTTCATCATTTCTTCACCCAAATCGAACCCATGAAGCTCTTGTGATCTCAACTAATAATCAACACCAATATCTTATTAAGGTGGATATTTCACCACCGAAACCAGCCAATACAATGGAGGGATTTCGTCCTCACAACGCACCACAGGCAACCAGAAGAAATTCTGATAGCATTGCACTAAGTCGTCCAAGCATGAATGAATAAAAATGAGAGCCAACTTCAAAAATATAAGACTTAGGGCGAATGGACTTCAAAAAGGCACTTAATTTCTCCCTAAAACCCAACGCCTTCTCCATAATGAAATATTTTAACATTTTAAAATGTCTTCTTCCTCCTCCCTATGCGTCCAACTCTAGGAGGCAATGAAATAAGCTTTTTAAAAACAACTTAAAGTTGTTTCATTAGGCACAAGGTACTCCTCAATGACCACTTTTCCCCTTAATATAAGTATATAATTTAATTTTATAATTTAACTTTATAAAATCACTTAAGTGGTTGAACAAGCAAATATTAAACTGCAACCTTAGGCTCTCCAACTGAAACTGGATAATAATGCTGCTGCAAGTACACGGGCCTAGGACCAACTTCCCCAAAGGTGACTTACTAAAAATAGCACTGCTATAAATAGTAAGTATACACCAAACACCCTGAACTGAGCGAAACTAAAGACCAATGATGAAAACTGTGACCAACTAAAGATAACAACATCAAGATTGGCCACTGCTATAAATAGAAACCCCTCTGAAAACCCCCAAACTAAACTGCTAAAAATAGCACTTACTATAAATAGCATACTGCTCAAAATAGTGACTCCAAATGCATTTTGAGCACAAACCGTGCAGCCGTCACAACTTACTAAAAATAGTAAGTTCAAAAAAAGTTGTCAGATGCAGATGCATGTCATACCATTGCAAAGCTCTCTAAAAACCCAAAAAGAATCCAGAAACCAATCCTGCATGCAAAACCCTGATTGAAATGCATGTCACATCCCTCTGAAGCTCTCTAAAGACCCAGAAGGAATCCATAAACCAGACTGCAAAACTCTGACATGCAAACCCTTGAATCCACAAAAGATACCTCTAAACAACTGGAAACCCTAATTTTGCCTCTGACTTGCCTACGGGTATCTGGAAATAGGCCAACATGCACTGGGAAGTGTAGTGCTAAAAATGGGGACATTATAGTCCACCCTTCCCAATATTGCTTGCCCTCAAGCAACACCACCACAACTCCAAAAAAATTTAAACTGATCTGCACCAAAACAAGTAGAATCCCAGGGTCCCATGTCTGTCTCCAGAAGGACCCACCATGACAATGTTGCACCACTCTGATCACATAAGTGAAACCATCATGCCAAAACTGCACTAACCTCCCCTGTAACCTCAAAATGTTACCATCCATGGAACTCAAGCTAAAGAGACTAGAAGAACTGGAATTAATTCCATGCAGCATCTCATGTCCAAAAGACTCTGAGTGATCAATACCAACAATGCCATAGTCTATCATAAACTTGGGCGATAGGAAAAATAATCTACCCAACTCAAAATCAAACTCCGCAGCAAATCTCCATATGCTAGCTGACAGAGCCACGACTGCATAAGTGACTCCTCCAAATCTCCTTGCAAAGAGGGAAACAATCCTTTGCAATAACTCAATGAAATATGCCCCTTAATTTTTTCTTGGAAATTTCACAACACAAACCAGCACTACGCCAATGATTAGCGTTAACTCCAAAATTGAAAACCAATTTAAAATGATCTCAACGCCAAGAATGCACACTCAATCCCAAAGAAGGAGAGGTGTTGTCATATGGTGGAGAAAACTAAACAATAATTGAAATGAAATTACAATTGAATGGAGCTAGGCGGTGAACCAACCATGAAAAAATTTCACACTTCCACTGATTCAGTGGGAGGAAGAGATTACAAAACAAACTAAGTCATCCGTTGTGGCGGGCATCCACTCGTGAGTGGGAATTCACCACTTTTTAGTGGGTACAAAAAGGAGATTAACAAGTTCTTTTTCCACACTGGCGGTAAACCATCTAGGGGTTACAAATGTGAGAAATTAACACAAATAAAATGCAGCAAAGAAAGGACTGGAACAGTACTACTCTTTACAGTCTTACAGTATGAATAATAGCTACAAATTACAAAGATTTACACTAGAATCAAAGAACAATTGAAATAGATGACCTCTCTTGTTATAATCTCTCAATCATTGAAATAAGAGCCCAAAAATCAAAAATTGAATAAGTCTGATATTAAATTCTGCAAACTAAAACTCTAAATCAGCAACATTGAAAACCAAGAATTTGAAAAAACTCTTACCAAACTCAGCAAACTTCTACCAAATTGAAATCTCTTCACCTAAATGGCTAGGCGACCAAGGAACTAATGATTTCCAAGCTTCAAACTCCGCAAAAGCTCACAACAAAAATTCCAAGATATTAAATGAATGGTACGGCCCTAGGAGAGGGTCGACCTCACTTAATAAATCAGCCACTTCTTTATAAATTCTGATTTTGCACAAAAGGAGGCACCTCAAGCAGACAATTTGAAAGAACCAATACCCATGTGCAAATAAAATTCACCCTTAAAGCTGTATGCAAATTCGCCTTGCAGCCATTAATGAATCAGCAACACAAAACTATGAAAATAACATCAAATTCTCCATTGAAAGAATTGAAACAAATTGCAAATGCTCTCTAGGAGGTTGGCGCCCAATATCCAATACCAAAACTGCATCAAAAACTCAGCATACAATTTACCACGAAATCCAAAGCTCTCTTGAAATGGTACGACCTGCTAAGAAGGGTGAACTCCAAAATAAATTCAGATACTTCAAAATAAATTCTGAAAATCTGCAATTAGGGGCGCCTATAGCATAGGAATCAATATAACCAATACCCATAAGCAGAATAAAATCATACAAAGAGCTGTATTTGAAAATAAGCTTCAACCATTGAATAACCAGCAAGTAATAAACTCGAAAATATCACCAAAATTCACCACGATGAAGCTCTGTATGCACTTCTGAGTGAAGTACACTCCCAATTGACCATCTAGGGTGCCATAGTTTCAGGCCCGAAGAATGGTGTAGAAAAGCTAAGCTTCCCCTTAGCCGGGTTCTAAAATCAATTCAGCGGCATTTCAATATCATAAACCAAAGATGAGAAATGAATGAGCAATGGCTTGCTTTTATAGAATTGAAGGTGACTGTTGGCTCTTCAGCTTCCATCTTTTTTTCCCTCCAAAAGAGACACCCATTTCACTTTTGAAATATTTTAAGTTTTTAAAACATTAAATTCACCTTTCTAGGCGTCCAAGACTTGAGGAGAAATATTTACTTTAGAAATATTTAAATAATCTCTCAATGAGGCGTTCACCCTCAAAGGCCACCTTTTAAAACAACTTTAAGTCATTAATACTAGTACAAGGGGGCCAATAAGAAATTATAACACTAATGACTTAGAATAAATCATTTTTACCCAAAATGAGCCTCAAAATGTTGAAAGCCAAATATGCTCCAAATTGCACTGCTCGAAATGGAAACTGAGCTGACTACTAATGCTACTGCCCAAGATGGCACTGCAAGAAATAGAACTTACTAAAAATAGTAAATTCTAAAAAGTTGCCCAATGCCTTTGCAAAACATACTACTGCAAAGCTCTCTAAAAACCCAGAAAACTCCACTAGACATGCATCCAAAATTCTAAAATACAAGCCATCAGAAATGCATCAGAACCCCTATAAAATAGGAAACCCTAATTTTACCTCTGACGAGCCTACAGGCTTCCGGAAATAGGCTATCAGTCACTGAAGGGCGTATAGCTAAAATGGGGACATTACACTGAACAAAATCATCCTCATAACTCCATATGAATCTACTATGCCTCGTCCGAAATATTTTGATGCAACCATGGAGACTTTTGAAAACTCCTACAATTCCCACTACAAGACCCTCTATATGAGGAACCAAAGCATGTGGGGGTTCGCTGTCCCAGATCAATATTGTGAGAAAGCTATCCAAATTTGCATCACAAACCTCCATGAGATGAACTCGGAAAGTAGGAGAGGTTTGAAGAAACCAATAATAACTGCTATCCAAGGCTGGGATCAATGAAATACAATGCACTCTACACAGGGAATAATAGCAGTGCCATAAGAATTCCCATGTATGATCATGTGAAATGAGCATCCTATCGCACTCAATCATCTCGTAAGTGGTTAGAAAACACACCCAAGAAATCTCCAACTGATATCTTCCACCTATTTGACAAGAGATGATGAACCAACTCTCCTAAACGAGAGTAACTCCCCATGTAAGGTGGCTAGTCTGCCCCAAATCAGCAAGCTCGTGTCTCAAAATCTGCCCCTATCTAAGCAAAGATCACTCCCAAGAGTAACCGTTTGTTTATCTCTCCAATCCACACTTGAAATTTCTTTCCAATCCATTTGTTGATGTACAAATGGGACCACTAGATGACTGGTTAGGAAGTTAGCAGCACCACTAAGTCTAAAATTTTGATCCTTATCCCTCCAAGAATTCCTCCAACCATACCCAATAAGCTTTATCATACCATGCCGAGGATGCCAAAAAAGGATACCCAACCAAGAATGATCCCCAACACACAGGAAAAAGTACACAACACGTCTCCAAGTGTCCATCAAAACCAAATGCACTCTCAACGAATTAGTGTCTCCTCTAATGAACTCCTAAAACCTAACCATGAAAGCATTCACATCTATGCAGCATGGAACAAATGTTGTCTTCAATCCCAACTCCAAAAATGGACTAGTATGAGCCAAAACATCACTCCACCCAAGGAATGGATTGTCAAGGACGTAAACAATCTGTTTTGGTTCTTCTTTCTCCCCTTCCTCCTAAGTAACAAGTCTGAATTCTTCACTCCTTGCTGCTGTCATGAAATTACCAGCAGCTACTAAGACTTGTTTTGATAACATCTTGATGTCAAGGACATTGAAAATATCCCGATTCAACACTACCCAAGTGGAGACTTGATCCTCAAACCCACTTATGCGTTCATTATCAAGCAGCCTCGGAAGATTGCCACTCACCAAGTGTGACATGTCCTCATGGTCTGATATCTTATCATCAGTACGCTGGAAATCATACTCAGTCTCATGCTCGGTCACTTCACCAATGTTTTATTGTCCATCGCAAAGAGAGGGTTATCATAAGTTTCTTTTGCACTCAATTCAAAGAGAGGATTGTCAAAAACTTGGAAGTCATCCCTTTCCTCTTACTCACTTCCATCTTGCTGATCAAAATCTGCACATGCAACTTCTAAACTTTGTGGGACATTTCCCAAGTCAAACTCTTCTTGAAGACTATCAAGCTCTTCAATTACCTGTTTGATTTCTTCAACTCTTTGTTCATTCTCTTGTTCTCTGAAAAGTTCGAAATCAACTAGCTACTCTTCTACCTCCATTAATGCCACTTGAGTGTTTTCTAACATTTCTTTTGTTGACTCAAGCTCAAGAGTAAGCTCATCTACCTGTCTCTCCTTTTCCTGGAAAACATTTGTGGTCTTCTTTGCAATTTCAAAGGCATAATCTCGATCTCTAGTCAAGTGTATGTATGCTGATTTCAATGTCTCCAAAGAATCTTTAACAAGTTGCAACTTAGGGAGAGTAGCTTCATCCATAACTCCTTTCAGTCCCTCTTCAATATAGAGCCTTCCAGTAGAGTTCTTCAATCAAACTATGTGTGTGATCAAATTGGGATAGTGTTACATCCCTTTTGTCTTGAACAAGATTATGGCAATGTAATTATGATCGTTATATTCGTTGTGATTAACTACCTTTCACGAGAATGTGAAATTGGGAAAGAATTTTTAATTTATTGGTTATAACTATAATTATGGATGATTTCTTTATATATGTTCATAGTGAAAGTGTTCAAGAGTTTTCATTTTGTTAATGATAACAAGAATGGTCTAACCCTATTCCTTTGTCAAGTGGTTGCAGGATCATCAACACCCGAGGGAAAGGGAAATATCATCAAGGAGAGGTTGTAGTTAATAAAGGATCAAAATATCACCAAGCCTTGAGTCGGTGCAAGATAGCTATATTGAAGTTGTAACCTTGGTTGTTTATCACTTAATTAAATTATATAAAAATCAATCAACTTAGATTGTGTACCATCGTTCTCCTTTTTAAGTCGAATATATCTTGCTCATAAACGCATTGTGTAGTGAAAAATGAAATTAAATAATTATCCAAACATTTGAATATCGTTTTCTGTCGTGGTTTGGTGATGAGGCAAAATTCGTTTATGATTATGTGGCGGTAGCCTCCGCCACCCTGGCCTCTCTTCTTGTTTGAAACGCTCAAGAAAGAAACCATACGGACTCGTTTCGGGAAATCATAGAGGGTCTGGGCTTTCTTTCTCGGGGGCTTTCACCTCATTATGATCTCTATTGTTCAAATTGCATTCTAATTTTCTGTGGGGGCTTCACTCTTTTCTCTCTGACCGCTTTTGCATCGACTTTCAGGAGATTGCGCCCTTTTCCGCAACCGCATTGGCTTTGGCAATCTTGATTTTAGCATTCACTTGGCTACCTTGACAAAACGTTATTCTGCTCGACTTCTCTCTCTCTCTTCATCTTTAGCAATCGGCCTTTCTGTAGATTTCATTGCTCTATTTGATTCATCCTAGCGAACACCATTTCTTTTACATTCATTCACTACCAATCTGGTGCGAGAAAAAGAAAGAAATCTTTCCAAGCTCTTAAGGAAGCTCTTCCTGTCTCTCCTCTCGGGATTGTGAAGAACCGAAAATTCTGAAGCTTAAGTCCTGTTTTTGGGAGAAGATGCCAGAGAATTCTTGGACTGTTGAATCGCGTCTCCAGGCACATATGAGTGGCTTTTAATTGTTTAATATCATGTTTCGAAAGGTTCTTAATTTCATTCTTGTAAACACCAAGCGTTGGTTAGCAATTCAGTGAATTTCATTGTCTTGTTTGTAGTTAAATGGTATCGGTTCCTTGCATGATACCTGAACTTTATTCGTCGAAAGACTCACTCTTGTTTAGTCATGACTAGTGTTGATATATCGATTTGCACTTGAATATATGAAATATGCCCCTTAGTTTATTCCTTGAAATTTTCACCACAAAAACCAGCACAACACTAATGATTAGTGTTAGCTCCCAAAAGATATCCAATTTGAAGTAACCTTCACCAAGAAAGTTCACCAAGATCCTATTGACGGTGAGATGATAGCTTATGCTGATGGGATCGTTAGCAACAACTGAATCGAATTACAAGCTGGAAATGAAAGCAGCTGAAGAACCAGCCATAAAGATTCCACGCTACCACTTATTTAGTGGGGGGAAAGATATTACAATGAACAACAATTCATCTGCTTTTCAGCAGGCATCCACATAACAGTGGGGATTCTCCACTTAAACAGTAGGTGAGGAATGAGAGATACAATGTTTATTTCTCCACACTGGCAGTAAACCATCCAGGGGTTACAATGTTTGCATTAAATCAAAAATTAAATGCAGAAATATAAATGACTGGAATAGTACTACTATTCTCAGCCTTACAATGCAAAGGATTTGCAAATTACAAAGTATTAATGCTGTAAAAACAACGCAACTGATAAAAAATAAGTACCTCAACTCCAATCTTCTCAACTATTGTAAGTACAAGCCAAAAATCTGATCTACTAATTGTTGTGACCTTTTCACACATCACCCCATTGCAAATGAGGACCGCCTAATTTTTGCTTCATTTTGGTTTTTTGGCTTGATTTTGGTTGGTTTTTCCCGTTGTCTCTCTCTTTGCTGCTTATCTTTCCGGGGATGTGCCCGTCTGTGAACTTAAACGTGAAATTTTGGCTAAGTCTGAGAATTAGGGTTTTGGATCTTCTGGTCAGTTTGAAGTCAAATTGAGTGAGTAAATTGAAATCTAAGCTTGACACTACATTCAGCATGCTTCTAGTTGGTCCCCAGCAAAATTTCATTGAATTCTGACGACTTACTATTTTTAGTAAGTGCCTAATTTGGGACATTTTCTCAACACTTTTG
Source organism: Sequoia sempervirens (assembly GCA_007258455.2). Lineage (NCBI taxonomy): Eukaryota > Viridiplantae > Streptophyta > Pinopsida > Cupressales > Cupressaceae > Sequoia > Sequoia sempervirens. The sequence goes on from VDFB02351102.1 coordinate 197,033, forward strand.
AAGTTCTATCCATCACACTGCATCCAGAACACGTCAAACTACTTGTCTGCAAAATTTGAGCCAGATCTAACAACTTTCTATTTTTAGCAAGTGTCACCTTCAGAAGCAGATTTTAGGGTTTACATGCGAAGTTTTTCAGTGCATGTCTGGAGAATATTTCTGGGTTTTCTGAGATCTACGTGACGGTATAACATGCAAGATGAGATGATAACTTTTAGCACTCAGTCTTCAGAGGCTATTTTTAGGGTTTGCATGTTGGAATTTTCTACGCATGTCTAGACATTCTTTGTGGGTTTTCAAAAGCTTCGCAGTGGTGTAACATGCAAATCAAGATCAGGACCTTTTTCAGGAGCTCTCTTCAGAGGCTATTTTTAGGGTTTGCATGCAGGACTTTTCAGTGCATGTCAAGTTATTCTTTATGGGTTTTTCAAGAGCTATGCAGCAGTATAACATGCAAACAGAGTTGGTCACTTTTTCAGAGATTTACTATTTTTAGCAGGACCTCTCTGATAGCTGCCGTTGGTCACTTTTTCAGAGATTTACTATTTTTAGCAGGACCTCTCCGATAGCTGCCCAGCACTTCAACATCACGAACAGGGTGACATGCAACAGAAACAAGGTCAAACGGAGATCATTTGAGCAACATGCGAGTCAAATTAGGGTTTCCAGCTTCGGGGCCTAAAATGAGGGGTCAAACGCCAGAATCTCCGAAAACCGGTGTATCCCACTACGATCAGTATCTTTTAAGCTATCCACTGGTGAAATTTGAAGGCAATCTAAGCACTTACTATTTATAGTAAGGCACTCCAAAAACAAGCTATAAATAGCAAGTCAGTAGTAGGCGCCAGTGTGAACAAGCAAGTCATCCCATGAGGATCACACCAGTCAGGTTTCAAGTTGAATGGAGTTGCAGAAGTCCTAAAAACAAGCAATTACTATAAATAGTAAATCACCTCCAGAAACATGCTATAAATAGCAAGTCAGCACGAGATGGCAGTGTGAACAGCTTAACTAGGTCATGAGGATCCTATGGTACGAATTCCAAATCAATCCAAGCTTCGGAGGAATGAAAATCAGAGACTTACAAAATATAGTAAACAGGGGCGAGCAAGCTTAAAAAAATGTCTAAGTCTGAACAAATTCCTACACCCGCTGTGAAATGCGCCCAAGATGAGAATGGCAGGAGGATGAAAAAGTTTCAAATGTTAAAATTCCTGTCACCTAGTCCAAATGCGCCCATACTAGAAGCTAGACTGGAAGAAATTTTCTAAGGCATTGTTAATTCCTGCTCATACCCCTAAATGCGCCTTGTCATGAAGGGAAGTGAGGAAAAAGTGTTAAGTTCCTGCTTGACCCATAAAATGCGCCCAAACATGTTGAAGGTGGTGACTCTTTAAAAATTTTATAAGTGTTGACTTCCTCCTTGACCCTCCAAATGCGCCCAAACATGTTGAAGGTGGTGACTCTTTAAAAAGTTTCTAAGTGTTGACTTCCTCCTTGACCCTCCAAATGCGCCCAAACATGTTGAAGGTGTTAGCTCTTTGAAAAATGTTCTAGGTATCAAAAAATTCCTTCACCACCCCCAATATGCGCCCAAGGTGAAGGTGGATGGAGAAAAAGTTTCTAAGTTGTTGGAAGTTCCTCCTAGGCATGCAAAATGCGCCCAAGTTCAACATGATTCTAGAGAAAAGTTGCTAAGAATTGTTAATTCCTCTACCTCAAGCAAAATGCACCCATCACTGGAGAAAGATGGATGGGAGAAAAATTGTCTAAAATGTTCAAAATTCCTCCTTGACCCCCTATATGCGCCCATGCTCATGAAAGATGATAAAATTTCTCTAAGTGTTGAAGTCTCTCCTCTAGGAAAATACACCCAAGTTTGAGAAGGTGATGAAATTCACTAAGGCATGGATGAATTGGTAGTTGATACATCAAAATGCGCCAACTTCATGAGGTTGAAGAGGATTGTCAAGACAAAGCAAGAAAATACGCCCAGAGATGAAGAATGAAGATAAATTTGATGGCAGAATATTTTTCTAAGGTTAAAATTCAAAAATTAAATGAACCCCTTCATTCGTAGACCCATGAATTTGATGCTTTATGAAGGGAATTTTCTTCTGGGTACTGGATATCTTCGACAAGGAGATGATTTTAAAACTTTTCACGCCTTGCCTGAGACTTTAAGATGGAGATTTTACTCAGGCGCCTGCTTGATGAAATTTTCCATAGGAAATAAAAAATTTCAAAGGCAGAGGAATAAAATATGAAAATGCCTAAGTCTGTTATCACCAGAAGGATAAATTATGTTGAAAAATGTCGATGAGGTGAAACACGCTCACAAGCAGGAAATGAAATTTGTCTTGGACACGAAAAATTTGCAGATGAAGTGAAACTCAAGCATCAACTTTCCAAATGCGCCCTCAGAAAGGAGAAATTTGTCTAAGGCATGAAGAATGTGAAGCTAAAGTGAAACTCAAATATCAGGATGAAGGAGTCAAGATGGAATGCACAGGTCTTGAAAGGCTATGAAGAAGGCAAAGTTTGCTAGAGAAAAAGATGAACTAGATCACTCAGACCTTGGAGATCAAAACATGGGATTAGGTAAGTGAAGTGAATTTTTATTATAAGTGTTTTGATGCTCTTCTCTTGCTTGTTTTACAGGGTGAACACCAAGGCCAAGGCATGATGACATGGGGAGATGGAGTGAGTACTTGGAAGAAATGGCTAAGTGTTGACCCAATATGCACTCGGCTCAGGAAGGCGAGTGGCAAGGGAGAATGGGTCGAGTCCAAGATTGGAGAATCCTTCAGGATGAGGATGAAGAAATGATGAACACCTAGGCATTAAAGAGTCATCTTCAAGCACTAAAACGCCCTCAAGGCTAAGGATGAGGAGTGAACAAAAGGCTTCAATGTTAAAGAATGACAACGGAATGGGCTAAAGAGCAAAGCAGAGAAATTCTCCTTAAGTGTAAAGTCCTTCGATGACCCAAAAGATGTTCTCCGGCGTGCTTCGTACAGCTCAAGATACAGTGGCAGGAAGGAGGAAAATCACCATCAAAAAGGTTAAAAAGTTACAACCTTGGAGTCAAATCGAGAATGTGCCTACCATACCCTTTCAAGAAGTTGAAGCCACAATGATCAGACTCATCCAGTTTACAGTCAGGAAGAAGAACAGTCTGAACGCGTTTACAAACAGGAATCTCCTAGAAGATAGTGGACATTAATTACTCATTTATCACTCCACTCTTCTTGGTGGCAGTTTTTAGGGTTAGGGCTAGTGTGGCTCAATCTGAGCCATCCATCTGATTGTAATCTGAGCCGTCCATTGGACTTGGCCAGCTATAAAAGGGGCATCCCCCCTCATTTGTAATTCATTGGATTAGAGTAGAGATAGGAAGATAGAGAGACAACTTAGAAGTAGCATAGCGTAGATCGATAGTGTAGTTTGAAGGAGGAAATTTTTTCCTTTGAAAGCTTTGTAAGAAATTCTTGTGAACACTCTCATAATAAAAAAGGTTTTCATTGATAATGATCTCGTCTTTTGTTGTGAGTAGCTAGCAAGGTTTCTTCATCATTCTGATTCGAGTAGTAGCTTAAAGTAAAGTAAATTTCATTTCATGCAAGTAGTTAGTAATTGTGGAATGTGGTCTTCAATTTGAGCAAACTTCATCTATCCATACCACTAGTGGACTCGCTGATGGTGAGTTCTCCTCGTGTGGTCAACTGGAAACTTGTGGACTTAACTTCGATTACGATCTTCATGTTGGTATGCGTCGTTGTGACAGTGTCTTCATTGTTGAATTGTAATCTGAATATCTTTAGTTACTCCCCTTGAAGATTGCACCAGTTCTGTGGAGGCTGTCCGAAGTGAGGCAAACCGGAATCTGGTTGACGCTTGTGAAAATTGATCTCCACGTCCCACGCGTAGATTAGTCCATAGCATCTTCTATCCCTGCAACCATTTAAATTCAGTACTTCCTGGTTAGTTTAAGAAATCTGAGCTTCACTGATAAATCCTTTGAATCCTGAAAACCCCCTTCCTCTAGAGTGAACAATTACGTAAGTCCCCTTGAAATACCAACAAATCACATCGAGCCAACTGAGACTATCCACCATCTAGAAGGAACCTTGGAGTTGAACACACAAACTCTCTCGCAATCTTAGCGTGCTGGATACTTTGATCAAGAGAGAATAGGGTAGCCGTTGGCAAATTTATTTTGTGTTGGTGCGGTCACAAAAAACACATCAACACTAATAATCTGATATAAAACCAACAAAATGAGACTTAGACCAGCAACTACACAACCCCCAAACTTGTTTATATCTCCTTCCATACATCACAAATTCCAATGAAATTGCAAACAGAGCATTTCCAATGCTAGGTGATTAGGAAACAAACCATTATCCAAGCATCAAAACTCCAAAATAGCCCAGCACATTTTCCAAAGTAGCTGAAACAAGGTACGGCTCAAGGAAGAAGTCGAGCTTGCTTTAAAACTCAAATCTCCAATGATAAATTCTGCAAATTAGCTCATAGAGTCGCCTAGGCCATAGGATCATTAGGAACCAACACCCAAAATGAAATTCAAATCACACAAAATCTTATGATTAATTTTTACCTAAAGCCATAACTGAACCAGCAACTTAGAACTGTTAATTATCACCAAAATTCACCAACAATAAAGCTCAATATGCACTTCTCAATGAAGCACACTTCCAACTGACCATCTAGGAAACCATAGTTTCAGGCCCAAAGAATGGTGTAGAAAGTTAACCTCCCCCTTAGCCAGGTTCTGAAATCAATCCAGCAGCATTTTGATAAGACAAACAATAGATGAAGAATGAATGAACAAAGGCTTGCTTATAAAGAATTTGAAGTGACTCCTCAGCTTCCACCTTTTCCCTCCAAAAGGGACGCCCAAATATTTTGAAATGTTTTCTTTTTCAAATATAATTAATTATCCCTCTTCTAGGCGTCCAAGGCTCATGAACATTTAATAAACATTATAAAATATTGAATTATCTCACATGAGGCGTCCACCCTCAAAAGCCCCCTTTTAAAACAACATTAAGTCGTTAATCTAGGCCATGGGGCCCAAAAATGAATTTAAAACATTAAATGACTTAAATAAATCATTTTACCAAAATGAGCCTCAAAAATGCTGAAATCCAATTATGCTCCAAACTGCACTGCTCAAAATGGAAATTGAGCTAACTGCTAATGCAACTGCCCAAGATGGCACTGCCAGAAATAGAACTTACTAAAAATAGTAAATTTAGAAAAGTTGCCCAATGCCTTTGCATGTCATATCAATACGAAGCTCTCTGAAAACCCAGAAAGAATCCACAATGCAAATCTCGAAACTCCAATGTATATGCTAAAAATAGCAAGTTCCGAGAAAGATTGTCAGATGGAGATGCATGTTACACCATTCCGAAGCTTTCCAAAAACCTAGAAAACTCCGCCAGACATGCATCAGAAACTCTTAAATGCAAACCCTCAAAAATGCTTCAGAACACCCTATAAAATAGGAAACCCTAATATTACCTCTGACAAGCCTACGAGCTTCCGAAAATAGGCTATCAGTCACCAAAGAGCATTTGCTAAAATGGGGACATTACAGTCCACCCTTCCCAAAATTGCTTGTCCTCAAGCAATGCCACAACACTCCAAACTAATCCTACCAAAACAAATAGGATCCCGGGGTCCCATGTCCATCTCTGAAAGGTCCCACCATGTTGATGCTACTCTACTCTGATCATACGAATGAAATCACTACACCAAAACTGCATAAACCATCACTACAACCTCAAAGGGATAACATGTTGGAAATTCAAGCTGAACATGGAAGGATTTGAATCAAAATCTAACACTGTCCCATGCCCAATAAACTCTAAGCAGTCAATATCTGCATTGCCGATGATTAGCACATTCCAAGGCATTAAGAAGAATAATCTAATCAACTCAAAAAGATTCTCATCATCATGACTTCTCAAAGCATCAAGTCGAGTCACAACAGCCAATGTGTCTCCATCACAGCTATTTGCAGAGGAATAAACAGCTCTTTGCATGGTCATAGCAGTCGCATCATCAAAACTCCTCAAGGATGTATAATGCCTCCTTTGAGCAACTCTGACATAATCAAGAAAGCTTCTGAAATTTTTCACCAATCTCTCCCCTAGAGTCCCAGAAAGTTGAACCAAATCAAGCAAAGGTTCGCTGCCCCAAACACTAGTGCAAGAAATTGTACAAGGAAAGCCACTAGAAAAAAACTTAAACACCATCCAAGTCTGATCTGTCGCACTATGAAACATCATTTCCCACCTTTGGGACCAAAAACCATCATCGATAAGAGATTGTGAAGAGAAAAAATGAATATACCAGCTGCCCATGAAATCTGAAGTGAACCACTCCAAATCTGATTTTAGGAAAATCAGCGTGCAAGGAGTTGAACAGCGGCTACTACACTGGAAATGAGTGTCCCTAGAAACACAACTGCTCAAGCCCAAGGCTAGAAACATCTTCTCAAGAAACTTCAACCCAAAATTAAACCATCTTTGCATGTAGGATAGCAAGACAATGTGAAGATGAACCCCCATATGCCAATAAACTATCACAAAAGGATACCAAAACTCGCTGTCATAATTTTGATCAGCAACAATAATGTTTTCAAACATAACACCAAACCAATGTCAATCAAAGAACAACGCTACACACTCCATCTCAATCCAGAAAGAAAGACATCCCTCCGCACTCCCATACTGCTAAATCGCTAATGTACTCAATACAAAATCAGGAACTGCTATATGATTCCAATTTGGACAGTCACTAGTCCATAAGAAATCAAGGAATATGAAGTCACCAAGAAACCAAGATATTGCTGTCCTATCAAGAAGAATAGGTGACAGACTCAAGAATGAGGCGTGTATTCCATCAATGCCCAACATAGACAGCTCTTGAGTGGCCAGTTCACTACAAGTGTTATCAACAAAATCAAATTCTCCACCAATTAATTGATCACCATCGAGTAAAACTTCAGAATTAGTAAAAACTTGCTTACCACCAAGATGATGTGAAAAAGTTGTGACCTCATGATGGTGTAAGGAAATATGATTGTTGTTTCCAAAATCAGATCGGCTACCATCCTTTTGTATCTTATCTTCAACTCTTTCAAGCACCTCTTTACTGGAAATTTGATGATCAATACTTGCACTTTCGATTCCAACACTTGTAGACTTCTCTTCATTACTTCTTCCATGTGTGAAGGCTACTAACTCATGAGAATGGGAAGGAAAACTTTTGCAGCCCCAAATCAGAATTTTAGGCTCCTCCATACTTGCTTGGAACACCATTGAATCTTCTTCAAATGGATCTTCATCAAATGAATCTTCTTCAGATGATGTCACAAGGCAGCAAGGTCTGTCCAGATTGAACTCTTCAATCCTTTCATCTATATCTTGAGTCTCCTTAGATTGTAAAAAACTGGAATCATTATGCCCCATTTCCTCCTTAAGGAGTCAATCAATTCCTTCAGCTATTTGTTTGATTTCCATCTCCTTTGTATCAGCTTCTTGTTCCTTAAGGGTAGCTGCAATAGATGAATGATTTTCTGCTTTGCATAAAGAATGATAAGCTAAGGTAAAATCAAGGCAAAGCCTATCCATCTCTTCCCCCTTCTCTTGGTAGGCATCATAGGTCTCTGCAAACATAATGGCATTATCTCTATCTAAGAGCAAGTGTAAATAATCTAACTTTATGGATTCCCATGCCTCTTTGATGGATTGCATCTTGGAAAGTGTGTCTCCATCTTTAACTCCATTTGGTCTCTCTTCAAACTAAAACTTCCAATAGAGTTCTTCAATATAAAGGTGTGTGCTATCAAATCTTGATAACACTTTAACAATCTTTTCTTCTGAAACCAATAAATTATCCTTCAAAACTTGCAGCTCTTTAGGCCCTTGATCATAATCAGCAAAGACGCTTTGCTTATCCAACTTCAACTCTTCTGATTTTCTTTTATTGACATGATTTTCAAAATCAGCCTCCTTACTAACCTCTTCACTACATAATTCTTGGATAGAAGGCTTGTCAGCAACTTCTTCAAGCAAATTAGTATCTCTATCTTTACCTTTCAAGTTCTCGTACTCTTCTTGTGTGTCAATCTGAAAGGCACCCAAACCATTTTCTAATTTTAAAACATTCTTATGGCTTGTCAGCAACATCTTCAAGCAAATTAGTATCTCTATCTTTACCTTTCAAGTTCTCGTACTCTTCTTGTGTGTCAATCTGAAAGGCACCCAAACCATTTTCTAATTTTAAAACATTCTTCTCTTCAACATAAGAATTCACGTTCTCATTAGCCTTTACTGCAACTTCTCCTCCAATGACGTCTTCATAGCTTGCAATGCAAACTGAATTTTGAATTTTATCAGGATCAAAGGGGAATTTATCCCACTCCGATTCTTTATCATACATTGGTGCCATCAAGCCTGGATCCCAAATGTGAAAGGTTTGATTGTAATGATCAACAAAAAAGAGATCATCATTCTCCTGTCGGATTGTTGACTCTTTCAATGAGTCACTCTCCATTCCACTTAAACTGAAATCTTCATTAGTAACTTCCTCCAAGAGCTTCATTTGATGATCAAACCCAATACCTCCCATGTCACTATCATTGTACTGAAAATAAAAGTCATCAAAGCTGATTGCTTTGAATATTTTATCATTCTTTTCTTCATTGGAACTATCATAAGTAGATGTGTTGCTGATTTTATCATTAGCATCCTCATACATACCCAAGAAGTCTTCTTGGTCTCTTGTCATAAATTTGTCTTGTGAAAACTCATGAGGGGTTTGGACAGCAACATAAAAAGAATTATCCATCACCAAATCTTCAACAAGTGGAGGCATAAACACTACGGGATCTCTACCAAAAATATCATTATGGTAATGATCATAAACTGGTTCAAAGACACCACTAGTATTCCCTTCATCTTGTTCTTCTTCAATGCACTCATCCCACACAATAGTTCTACCAACATCTTCTGTGAAACCATTTGTCACGAGATCTTCATCAGTTGAATCCTTATTAGGACTCAAGACTGTTGTTATGTTCTTCTTACCCAAACAATCTTCATTTTTTATCATCTCATGCAAGTCTACGGGTGTATTTTGGGACTCTAACTTAATCTCCTCATTTGCCAAGGTATCTTCGTCAAGCGCACTATCATTTTGAAGCAAAAGGTGCACCTTGCTTGTGTCTTCTTCAACACTAGTTGACTGATTTTTCTCTTCAATTTGCTTACTTGTGGGCTGCAAACCACAAATAGATATTTTTGCTTCTTCCTTGATTCTTCAACCATGGCACGTTTTGCTTTTCTTTTAATTTTTTTCTTGATGTAGTTGACCACACCCACTTTTCTAGGTTTCCTAATCAAACACAATTCAAGTAGCAATCAAAAAAAACATCATTCTTGAACTCATCTGACATGCTCTGATATTCTACACAAAATATGGAAGCATCATGTTCACATTCCCTCATGAACTGTTCGGAATATCCACTGAAGTCCATTGTGGCAACACTAATTTTTTGTTCTCCCAACAGGATGGCAAGAACTTCTGCACTGATACCACTGAAATATGCACCTTAGTTTTTTCTTTGAAATTTTCACCACAAAAACCAGCACAACACTAAAGATTAGCGTTAGCTCCCAGAAGATATCCAATTTGAAATAACCTTCACCAAGATCCTATTGACGGCGAGGTGATAGCTTATGGTGATGGGATCGTTAGCAACAACTGAATTGAATTACAAGTTGGAAATGAAAGCAGGCGGAGAATTGGCCATAAAGATTCCATGCTACCACTTACTTAGTGGGGGGAAAGATATTACAATGAAGAACAATTCATCTGCTTTTCAGCAGGCATCCACATAACAGTAGGTGAGGAATGAGAGATACAATGTTTATTTCTCCACACTGGCAATAAACCATCCAAAGGTTACAATGTTTGCATTAAATCACAAAGTAAATGCAGAAATATAAATGACTGAAATAGTACTACTATTCTCAGCCTTACAATGCAAAAGATCTACAAATTACAAAGTATTAATGCTGTAAAAACAATGCCAACTGATAAAAGATAAGTTCCTTAACTCCAATCTTCTCAACTACTGTAAGTAAAAGCCAAAAATCAGATCTACTAATAATCTGATATAAAACCAGCAAAATGAGACTTAGACCAACAACTACACAACCCCCAAACTTGTTTATATCTCCTTCCATACATCACAAATTCCAATGAAATTGCAAACATAGCATTTCCAATGCTAGGCGATTAGAAAACAAACCATTATCCAAGCATCAAAACTCCAAAATATCCCAGTATGTTTTCCAAAGCAGCTGAAACAAGGTACGGCTCAAGGAAGAAGTCGACCTTGCTTTAAAAATCAAATCTCCAATGATAAATTCTGTAAATTATCTCATAGAGTTGCCTAGGCCATAGGATCATTAGGAACCAACACCCAAAATGAAATTCAAATCACACAAAATCTTATGATTAAATTTTACAAATAGCCATAACTGAACCAGCAACTTAGAACTGTTAATTATCACCAAAATTCACCAACAATAAAGCTCAATATGCACTTCTAAATGAAGCACACTCCCAACTAACCATCTAGGGAACCATAGTTTCAGGCCTAAAGAATGGTGTAGAAACCTAAGCTCCCCCTTAGCTGGGTTCTTAAATCAATCCAGTGGCATTTCAATAAGACAAACAATAGATGAAGAATGAATGAACAAAGGCTTGCTTATAAACAACTTGAAGTGACTCAACTTCCACCTTTTCCCTCCAAAAGGGACGCCCAAATATTTTGAAATGTTTTCTTTTTAAAATATAATTAATTCTCCCTCTTTTAGGCGTCCAAGGCTCATGAACATTTAATAAACATTATAAAATATTGAATTATCTCACATGAGGCGTCCACCCTCAAAGGCCCCCTTTTAAAACAACAATAAGTCATTAATCTAGGCCATGGGGCCCAAAAATGAATTTAAAACATTAAATGACTTAAATAAATCATTTTACCAAAATGAGCCTCAAAAATGCTGAAAGCCAACTATGCTCCAAACTACACTGCCCGAAATGGAAACTGAGCTGACTGTTGATGCTATTGCCCAAGATGGCATTGCCAAAAATAGAACTTACTAAAAATAGTAGATTCAAAAAATTTGTCCAATGCCTTTACATGTCATATCACTGCGAAGCTCTCTAAAAACCCAGAAAGAATCCGCAATCCAAATCTCGAAACCCCAATGTACAGGCTAAAAATAGCAAGTTTCGGGAAAGGTTGTCAGATGGAGATGCATGTTACACCATTCTGAAGCTTTCCAAAAACCCAGAAAACTCCACCGGACATGCATCAGAAACTCTTACATGCAAACCTTCAAAAATGCTTCAGAACCCCCTATAAAATAGGAAACCCTAATTTTACTTCTGATGAGCCTACGGGCTCCTGGAAATAGGCTATCAGTCACCAAAGAGCGTTTGGTTAAAATGGGGACATTACAATATATATTCTTCTTAATTATTCTCGAACCTGATTGTTAATCCAATCTTTTACCCAAAATGTTTTGTGAATTATTTCGTCAATGCCAAAGTTGTAATCTTCTCTTTACTCTGTTCTCTTATCACATGATTTGGAATCGAGAATAATTTCCTCTCCTCTCCGAGTTAAATACCTCTGTTTTGTAAGACACTAAATTTGGTGTAGAGACCTTTGATCTCCTTCTCCCCTCTCAAGTCAGTAACAAGTATCTTCTCCTGATTTTTAAAAGAATAAGATTAAGAGTTGGGTCTCGAGAAAACATATCTACTTTGGGTTTTTGAATCTGGGTCAGACCTTGTAAATTATTCATGGCCAGTAGTTGAAATAAAATAGAACTGAAGATAATCTTTAACAGTCATTTAGACAAAGTATTCTTGTCCTCTAGTCAGTATAGAATGAATTCATTGCAATTGATTATAGAGGAACGAAATCTAGAACTGAGCCATTTAACCTCATTCTCTTCTTTGTAAATCAGAAATAGAATCTTCACCTGATTGTTAATAAATGAGATAAGACGAGTCTTTGAAATTATAACTTATTGGGTTAAGAAATTAAATGTCGAGCAAGGGTGAGAGTGTTGACAGCACAAGGTACGTGCTTACTATTGATGAAATCCTTGGCCAAGGTTATGAGGCTTAGATTAAGCATTTGTCAGCTATCAAGAACCAGATATACCCCTAGTCAAAATGCTCTTTCTAGTTAGGAGTATCCTATAGTGAAGGATCGACCAAGTAGTATAGGTTCTTGACACCAGGCTCAAATGGCATGATGATATTTAAGTGATCCTTTATTGACTACCCTCGAGAAGGGTCGGGTTTCTTCAATTGAAGAAACACTGGAGACGGGTGGGTCTATGGTTGGTCGGATAAGCCCTTGATGATATTTATTTTTCCCTTGATGACAAAGTTTTGCTCAAGCATTCCAGCAGGAAACCTTCCGACTGTACTTTCTTGTGACTCTTTCTCTCTCTCTCATTTTTCAGTTTTAATTACTTTAGCATGTTTATTTCATAGCTGTAATAAATGCTCTTTTCATTGTGAAAGAGTAATGGAAAAGTTAGTTATTAACTAACTATGGTTTTCAGTTATATAGACTGTTAATTGTTTCTTTTCAGCTGAATAAGAAAAACTGGAAGTTAGTTGATGAATTGTTTATGTAGTTATGTTTGAGTTTGTTTATCTTTTCCATTCGTTATTGCAATGGAAACCCTAGCAAGAAAACTAGTTAGTTACTTTTCAGCTAAATCTAGTAGTTTGTTTACCATTCTTTAACTCAGCATAGGGAGAGGTGAGGGCTGATTATATAGAAAATTAGAGGCAAATAAAACCAAGAGGAATAATAACTCCCCTTTACCCATAATAGGTGGGAGATTTTACCTACTTGGTAAATGTCGAATACATGGTTATGCTTACTCAGGTAAAAACAGAAAATGGTTATGGGGATGTGGCAAATAAGTCCAAAAGAGGGTGTGACATTTAACTACCCAAATGTGGGTGTGAATGACACATGTGATTGAAGGATTATGCCACATGTCCTCATCCTAACCATTCTAATATAACCTAAGCAAGCTTAATAATGTGTGTAGGAAAAATAAATATTCTCTAACATAAGGAAAATAAAAAACCTACACTAACACCCCCCTTTAAGCGTAGCTTAGGTGGGTGAAAAGACACAAAGATGGGTCTCGGCTACTAGGCCATGTTAGGTACCCATGTACAAACCAATCTCTCACAACCGGAGAAAAAGAGAAAACCCAGTGGGACAAAACTCCTCCCCAAAAGAGAGAAAAGAAAACAAGTTACCCAACACAAGAAGAATCCCATGCAAAGAAAAAGTCCCCTGAAGAATCCCATGCAAGGAAGAAGTCCCCTCCAAAATAGAAAGGATAAGAAAGACTATGTAGCCTTCCCCAAAGTAGTCAATTGTGCCAATGGTTGATGCTCAAAACTGGATGTAGAAGATGGTCCACGATCGTCGAACAATGTTCCCCCCCTTAGGAAGAAACAAAACCAAAGGTGTATGAAGAATTTCTTCCCATTCCTGAAAGGAATATAAGGGAAGAAAGCTCAAAATGTAAGAAACCTCTAAAATTACTCATCTATCTCCATGTCAATGTCGAAATCTATCACCATTAGATCGCGTGTTCTATGCCACACTGTAGAAGATGACAATCCAGGACCTACTGGAGATGGATGTAGAACAAAATCCAAAGACAAAGATATCTCCTCTGAAGACAAAGGCGCCTCCTCCAAATGTTGCTAAAAAGTAGCCACAGTCATGTCAAACTGTGAAGAATGATCATGTGGGTAAAGAACAAGAGAGTCAAAAGGTTTCCCCTCAACATCTGAGGAAGACGAAGCAACTTCATCAAAGAGAAGATGTATGCACTCAATTTTGTCCTCCAAGTCTGCAAGATAGGACTCACAAAACAAACCTGCAATGTCTATCAAGTAGCCATCCAAAGTAGCTATATCTGGAAGACGATTTGTGTCCTACTGCACTGAATCACAAGAAGCCATGAATGTAGCAACGCAAGTATCCTCAGAAGCAACAGTAGATGGAGGCGAAGGAATGCAAGGCTCAAGAACTGGATCACATGTGAGAATACCCAAGTTCAAGTAGCCAAAGTTCTCAAAATCAACGCTCACACTAGGAATGTGATCAACAACCAAAGGATTAGAACCATCATCAAGTGCAAAGTTTTAAAAGGTGTAAAACTGAGATACATGATCAACTATCCTAGTAGCAATTATCTCTCTGCTCTCCAAGTCTCTGATGATAACTGAATCAGGTGTGAATTCCACAGTCTTCCCTGCTCCACCATGAGTGATCTGATAGATGGAAAGAAGATTGTTTGAAAGATGATGTACACACAAAACATCATTGAAAGTGCCATCCCCAATATCAACAGATCCTTTCTAATTACATCCATGTTTGTATTGTTTCCCATCAGAATATGTGGCATAACACAAGGCTTAAAAGAAGATAACATAGACTATGTAGAAGCCATATGATGAGAAGCTCCAGAATCTAGGAGCCATCTCGCTGATCCAAGACCTGTAGAAGCACAAAGAGCTTTACCTTTTGATTTACCTGCCCTTGTAGTATGGTAATTTTCCTTATCAGATTCTAATTGTTTTAAATTTTTGGAATTAGAAGAAGCCAAATCAAACATTCGAGAAGGCAAACTAATTTTGTTCTTCTCAAGAAGATGTTTTAGTTCATCAATATCTTTCTTGTAACAAGAATGTTCTTCATGTCCACTCCTCTTGCAATATGCACAAGTTGGCTTCTCCTTCTTAGATGAATCCTCTTTTGAAAAGAATTTAGTTTCTTAGTTTCTACTTTAGAAGTAGATGAAGATTGATCTGAATCTTTCTTTCTATCACCTTGGCTCAGTTGTTTCTTGTTTTGCTTATTAGTGCCTTGTTTTGCAATCAAGGCTTGAGACTTGGAAGATTTAATAATGCCCATTTGAATCAATTTATCTTGCTCCTTTGTGAGATCAGCTATGAACTCACCTAGAGAAGGCATAGTAAATTATTTTCCTAAGGCTCTTTTCATTGCATGAAATGTAGAAACAAACACTGCATAATTAGGACCAAGTTTTGAAAGAATACTCAAAATCAGCTGTGAGTCATCCTTTTTAACTCCACATTGCTCCAATTGTAATCTTATGGCATTCAATTTAGTAAAGAAATCCTAAATGGTTTCAAAATTACATGGGCTCAATCCTATGAGCTCGTTCTCCAATGAATGTGCTCTCAAATCATCCTGTTTACCAAAGAGAGTATTCAAAGTATTCCACACTTCATTTGGTGATTTTGCAGACATAATATGAAAGCGTAGATCAGGAGATATAGCCATGCATAAGGTGCCAAAAGCTTCATCACACTTGTTGAACCATTTAGGCTTTTCTCCATCTTTTGTAGATTCCTTATCAATACCCACTGTTATTCTATACAATTTTAACTTTCTTAAGTGAATTTCCATTTCATTTTTCCACTCAAAGTAATTGTATGGTGTGAGTAGAGGAACCGGTTTATCCATTTTAGATTGTTGTTGCAATGTGAGAAAATGCAAGAAAGAAAATACACAGAGAGACACCCCCTTTTTCACTCAATCAAGAATCCCCCCCAACAAAAAATGATTTGGCACTTTATAAATCAGTGCATTTACAATGCTGGAGTTGTTTTCCATAGTTTTACAAGTGTCCAAAATGGGCCCAAATACTAAAAGTACAATAAAATCTCAAAATGAGAACCTCAAAATAGCACCAATGTGTAGTGATCAGAAAAATATTCACTTTCAAAAAAAGAATCACCTCAATCTAAGGTCGTTACATCCATTTGAAGTTCAAAAAATGAGGATTGTCCTTTAGATCTGATGAAAAACCTGATTTTCTAGAAAAACAGGATCACTTGAGCAAAAATAATTTCACCACTGCGAAGCCTGCGAAATTCTACCCCAAAAAAAAAAAAAATTACTCACAAAAAAACCTTCGTTTGACTGAGATATCGCACTTCGAAGTTGAGGTGCAAACGTCTACGTGGAAGGGGCCGTACGGCCTAAAATGTAAAAAAAATTTGCCTCAAAAATAACTTTCTCCAAAATCAACAAATTAGTAGTCAATCTTTAGGTTTTGACACCTTTTGAGCGCGATGATGAGGTCTATTTGGGCCAAAAATGCTCCAATTTCACAGCTACCTTCTAGAACCTCTCTAAAAACCTCCACTTCAACCCTTCACAGATCTCGCACCCGATGTCCGATTTGGATGAAATAAAAGTCAATTCTGACTTTTTTGGCTGCTCTAAACTCAATGGTGAGCTCAGAATGTCTCCAGGAAGTTCCGAAATACTTGCAACAAGATGCAATAGAAAGGAACCCCTCAAAAACTGAAATCTCTATCAAGCGTTTCTGATTCTCCAAGTCATCATCGGATGCAAGAGAAGATCATACTTTGCTTTCAAGAATGGATTTTAAAAACTACTAACCCACAACTCATAACCAGCTCTGATACCATGTTAGATTTGATTGTAAAGTCACCCAAGATCAAAGTGACTGAAGGAAAGCAAGACAAGAAGCCCGAGATGAATAAACTCAACACTTTCCTAGCACTAAACTAGCACTTTTGAATAAGTGAACTAGTGAACTCAACATAGGGAGAGGTGAAGGCTGATTATATAGAAAAATAGAGGCAAATAAAACCAAGAGGAATAATAACTCCCCTTTACCCATAATAGGTGGGAGGTAATAGGTGGGAGGTTTTACCTACTTGGTAAATGCCAAATACATGGTTATGCCTACTCAGGTAAAAACAGAAAATGGTTATGGGGACGTGGCAAATAAGTCCAAAAGAAGGTGTGACATTCAACTACCCAAATGTAGGTGTGAATGACATATGTGATTGAAGGATTATGCCATGTGTCCTCATCCTAACCATTCTAATATAACCTAAGCAAACTTAATAATGTGTGTAGGAAAAATAAATATTCCCTAACATAAGGAAAATAAAAAACCTACACTAACACAAAGATGGTGAACTGCTGATAGGCTGCAAAAAAAAATCAGATCTCTGTTTCTTACAATCGCTGCCCCCATAGCTGCTCCAAGGCTCTTGTCTTCCTTCACTAACTAGCTGAAGATGCTCAATATCAAAAATAGGATCAGACTCCACTAGTTCTTCAAGCCTTTGCTTAAAATCAGAATTCTCATTCTTATTTCCAACAACCCCTTGGCTGTCCCTAGTTTCACACCCCACACCATCCATATGATGACATTGCTCAACACCTAGATGATGATCGGCTCCGTGCACTAATAAATCTGATTTCTACTCAAGAACACCATCAAACTCTTCAATATCAGGAGCTTTATAGACTTCTAAATCTGCTTCCACCTCACTGTCACTTTGTTCAAATGAGAAGGCAGCCCCTAAATCGCTACTAGTCATCACCAATTGCATGTCCTAGATCACTACTAGTTGTTGCCAATTACATGTCCTAAATCATTGTTGAAAGTCATCAATCATACGCTCGGATGCAAAAATCATATAATTTTTTTACAATAGGCGAAGAAAACAAATTTATACTCTCATTTAGGTAAGTTTTTAGCCATTTATTGGTGAGTTTTTATCAAAAATCACTACAAGTTTTAGAAAATATTGCTTGTGAGTTTTTAGGTGAGTAACTTGCTGTGATTTTTGACTTGCTGAGTTTTAGGAAAAATTGCCGGCGAGTTTTTAGGCAAGTAATTCATTGTGGTTTTTGAATCACACATACTTTCGAGTTTTGCGAGTTTTTCAACTATGGGTCATCCATCCTAGTGTCATTCCATCTCAAACAAGCTTAATTGTGGAGTTGCTTCCCTAGTAAATATCTATTTGCTTCCTACCACATTTGTAAAATCCTTTGGCAAGTATTGAACATTATGAACAATTCAATTTGAAGCTACCTAACTCTTTGATCTTATATATATCAGATTTTTTCTATTGTTCAACAATACCAAATATCATTCTTCCAAGAAAAAATACATAAGAGTATTTGTTACTCAAGTAACTTAGTCAACGACCCATCTTTTTGAGAAGTTATTCCAAAGAGTCCATCTAGACAATCCACTTGGAACTCAATGCATCTAGTAATTCTCACGAGAGTGAAACAATGGGGTTGTAACTAGCTAAATAAACACCAAAATTTTTAACCTAGTATTTAAGACTTCCTAAGGGATCTCCTATCCACTACTATTCCTAATCAAGTATGGTTAACCATGTAGTTTTTCCTACAATAAATGTCTAGACATCTTGCTAACTTGTCTGTAGGCCTCTTAGTAATTATTAGTTAATAAATCATTGAACCATAGCAGCATTTAATCGTTTGGGGAAAAAATCGGCAAACCAAAAGTTCAGGATTTTTTGAAAAAATCGGATTTACAAAAAAATGCAAAAAATTGAAGAAAAATAGTCAAACTGCTTTTTTTTAAAATTTAATGGCATTTCCATAGCATACAAACATTGAGAGCAAATAAAATACAGAGTTCAATCCATGAATTATAGAAAATAGATTTTCGTTGGTTATATTCATATCGCTGATTACATTGCACAAAACATACTACAACTGCATAAATATCATATGGTGACAGTTATCAAAATGTCTATTACAATATAGTTTGTGACTTTGTACAAAGTCAACCTATAAACTAAGTACAAAGTTCCAAAAAAATCAATTGTAGCAAATGACGTGCTAGAGGGCAGAAGCTCCCGATGATGAAGCTCCTTGTCTATGCTACCACATTTTTCAAACAGTTCACTGCCTTGTCTATGCTACCACATTTTTCATACATGTCTACCAAAGAATTTTATCAAACAGTTCACTACCTTGCTGCTATGGCTAAAAGCCTAAAACGGGTGCTTTCGAACAAACTATGGATGCTTGGAAAAAATATATCAAAGCATAATAATAAGCAATAGCATAGACAAGAGAGTGAACTGTTTGAAAAAATGCCTCAAAGAAATGTGGTCACGTGGTGATGGAATGCCATGACAATCCATATTGCTGCCTTGGTACTATATGGATTGTCATGGTATTCCATCACCATGAGACCACATTTTTTTGAGGCATTTTTTCGAACAAGCTATGGATGCTTGGAAAAAATATATCAAAGCATAATAGTAAGCAATAGCATAGACAAGAGAGTGAACTGTTTGAAAAATGCCTCAAAGAAATGTGGTCTCATGGTGATCGAATGCCATGACAATCCATAGCAATTTATCATGGAATTCCATCACCATGAGACCACATTTCTTTGAGGCATTTTTTCAAACAGTTCACTGCCTTGCTGCTATGGCTGAAAGCCTAAAACAGGTGCTTTGGAACAAGCTATGGATGCTTGGAAAAATTGTACCAAAGAATAATAGTAAGCAACAAGCTATGGTCTCATGATTTTTTTTTCGCGCGAAAATCAGTGTGATGTTATTCGCATTTTTTTGCAGGTTTTAAACACATCTTTTGGTGATTTTGGTTTTAAACGGGAAGAAATCGTTGACCAAAAAGTCAACGATTTTTTCAAAAAATGGGGGAAAAAATCGTCCAGCCTGCAGATTTTTTAAAAATCGCGATTAATCGGGATTTTTTGCAGATTTATGCTTCTATGGATCATTCTTTCCAATATAAAACCATAACAATTATATATTATCATGTTTCAATATAAAAGTAAAATATAGTTAGGCAACACAATATACTTGATATCGAAAGAGTTAAAAAGAAAGAATAGGTTATATTAATGGATAAGGATGAGAAAAATATGTCAATCATACTCAAATTAACCACAAAAAGGAATATCATGCAAGAGAAAAAAGAACCTACAACATAAAACTATGATACACCACAACAAAAGAGTATAAATAAATGTAAACAAAGAGAATAGGTTATATTAATGGATAAGGATGAGAAAAATATGTCAATCATACTCAAATTAACCACAAAAAGGAATATCATGCAAGAGCAAAAAGAACCTACAACATAAAACTATGATACACCACAACAAAAGAGTATAAATAAATGTAAAGTACCTTGCTTGAACGTTGGCTATTTTTTGCATTTTCCCAGATTGTAGTACTTTGAGTATCGTAGGTGTTAAGTAGTTTGCATGAAGTGATGATTTTCAATAGAAAGAATACTTGTGCGTGAGAAATTCATAATGCTACTCATTACAATGGTAATTGTTCATTTTGCAGCAATTCTATTCATCACAGTCTCAAGATATAACAAACTGATGAACAAAATGTCACTAAGAAATAATATAGAAACTATTACAGCAGTAGGAAGGACGTGTTTCTGAGTTTTCAATGGCTACAATTTATTTATAACAGCTTATACTCCTAATAGACACTCCAAAACCACACACAATAACAGAGAATATGATTTCAGTCACTTAAATACTGTTCGCAATACAATAAATTGCCCAGACCTGGAAATACAAGGCGACCATAACCTGGGAGTGCTGGGACGGCCTCAAGATGCACAGAATTCCATTGCAGCAGCTGTAGACCCTCTTCTTGCAGTTGTTTCTCCAGAATAGTGTGACGCCCAGCTAGCAACCATTCATTCACCCCTTTCTAATCTCTCAGGAAGAACCACGACCCAGCATTTATTTGCTACAGAAGTCACCTTTCCCAGCAATCGCGTTTTTCTTTCTACTGCTCAGATTCTTCAAAAAGCACGACTTTTATCTAATTTCTTTGCTGGAACTAATGCGTCTAGGGTTTACATATTGAAAGATGCCTTCAACTTGCACAATATTCTTCCCAAATCACCCAAATGGAGCAGTCAAAACCTCAGTGCACAGAAACCACGAAAATCTGAGATATAGCCATATTTTTCATTTCATTGTTTGTTCAAATCTCAATCTTGCTTCAGTAGAATGTCCTCAAATACGAGCTCCTCAAATCTACAATGAAGTGCACTATTGAAAGTCTGAATGACTCTCACAATATCTTCAGCTAGGGTTGATGGTTTCACAACCGAAACTGAAACAGTAGGGTTTTCAAACCCTCAATACGAAAAACCTCCAAAGGTTCTCCAAAGTTGATGTGAGAAAAATAAAAATCCAAAATGAATGAAATGAGCTCTTTTTTGTTTTTTCCCTTTTATATTTCCCTGCTTAATTTCCCACTCATTTAAAATAAAGTGACTCAATAAAGTACATTTTTTAAATATTTTACTAAAGTCACTTTATAACATTACTTTATTAATTACTTAATATTACCTTTTAATTTTAACTTGAGTCTCCAGGCAATATTAAATAATTAAACAAAGGATTCCTTGATTTCCACTTTAGCCCTTGGGAATTAAAAAGGCTAAGCGATCATCTCGAGTGGCTACTGAGAAGAGGACATTACAATAAATCATATTATAAGTTATAGATGATCAAAAATGCCAATAAGACTCATTGTAATATCGCCTTCTCAAGCCTAGCCAATTTGGTGTCAATTAATCTATTTTCCGAGTTCACGTAGGCTAATTGGTAAGGTTAAGGGGACTCCAAAGTTCTTGGAGGGCGTAGATTTAGTATTTCAAAGTTGCTATTTATGGATATGAGCTCAATTGGCAGTATGGATCCTCATGACACTTTCAAAAGTGTTTTTTGACTTTTATGGTGTTCTTCAAACTTCTTGGAGAGGGCGTCTATTTTTAGTAAGTCATTTGGTTGGCTCCAATCATCATCACACATCTCCAGTGTCATCTCAGTGTGATCAGAATTTAATTATGATGCTATTTCAGTACTTTCCGCAAATCCAATAAAAATAAATTAAATGATCACTTAAGTTTCTAATGTTTTATTATTAATTTGATGACTTAAGTGTAATATCATTTACAAAGGTGATTATTTGCCCCAAAATGGGATGCCTAGGAGAGATAATGGAGCCTTTGCACACAAAATGATATTTTATATTTCAAAAGGTCATTTTGAGAGAAATAAATTATTTTAATAGTTAATTGGGTATTTTCCCTCCAAAAGCTATAAAAGGAGTTGTTGACGTTCATTGGGGATAGACTAATGAATGCTAACGTTACGCTGTTGGAATGAACCTGGAGTTCTTCCAAATCTTCTGAGGACAAAAACCCTTTCAAGATTTCTAGCTTCGAGGACAAAAACCTCCTAACTAGCTGGTGTGGTTTTTTTCAAAAGCCACCATTGTGCTTCAGATTAGAGTTTTAGATTTCCGTTTGTGGCGACGGAGATTTTTGATGTATTCTGATGTTGCAAACTATTTGAGAGATTTTGGTGAAGTTTGCAAGAGACTTGTTGAGTTTTTGCAGCAATTGAATAACTTCCCTCATTGTTGGGCCATACCATTTCACCTGCCAGACCATAATAGTTATCATGTCTAGCCGTACATCTAGAGGTTATTTATTGCAGGAGTTTGAGGGACTGATATGGTGTTTATTTCTTGCTGATTTATCCTACTTTGCAGGTTGTACCATATAAGGTTAGAAGATTGCAAATTGAGGAGACCATACCATTGCTGGAGTTGCCTGTGAGGGGGGGCGTGAGATTCCATTTTTAAGGGTTTTTATTGCTTATTGGAGGAGCCTTGACCCCTAGTGACTAGTTATACCTATTTGGGGTTGCACTTTTGATGTTTGAATGCCTTAAAGGGGATCGTACAGCTCACCTTGCCTGTTGTACTAGAGTACTTGGACTTGCATATGTTTGATATTCATTTCCAGAGTGATTTTTCATGCTTTCAGTGAGATATGGTGTTTTGGAGGTGTTATTTAAGTGTTGATCTAGCTTGTAATCATTTTAATGTGTTTGGATCAATTTGGCAAGAGTTTCTGAGTGAATGTTTGCTGCCTGGCCCTGTAGGAGCTTATTCCAGTGCATTTCAGACCTGTACCAGCAACCACATTTATCATCATTAAGGTATATTGTTGTTGCTTTCAAGCTGGGCTAGTCTATTCATAATTTGAGGTACCTTTTGGGGTGTTTCAGCAGTTTAATTTCATATCAGCACTTATTATCAGCAGATAACCCTCTTATTTTGATGCTTACAATGCATATGTGCCAGCTTTGTAATGCTTTGGTTGGTCATACCAACGAAAACTATTATTCCCATACATTCTAAATTGTAACATTGGATGGTAGTACCACCAACGAGATTGTTCTAGTTTAATGTTGATACTTACCCAACTGAACAAGTGGTAATATTGTAATTGTTTCCACTGGATAAGTGGTAGCAGCTTGTTTTTCATCTTCCAGTGTTGTATAAGTTTCCACACTGAATAAGTGGATGTGCCCTTGTAAGTCCCACTAAAAAGTGGATGTTTACTTCTTTCAGTACCATTTATGCACTCCACTAGATAAGTGGTATTGGCTAGCTTGCCACCTAGTGCCTTACTTTCAGTTGCTGACTTAGTTTAATTGCAATCCAAAACATTGTATGCTCTCACCTTGCCCATACCAAGATCTGGGTGATCAAAAAGTGGAATGGATATTGCATTGTAATCTCTTTTCTAGTTGCATTATTTTCAAAATAAAATCTAAGGTGGTTATTACATTCATGTAACACTACCAAAAAATAAATGAGGGAGCAAAAGGAACCTACAAGATAAAACTAAAATAAAAACGCAATGAAAAAATGCAAATAACATTAGTTAGGATTTAAATAAGATAAATAAATTTGTCATCCTTGGAACTTCATACGAAGTCTTACATTCCAATACTATTACAAATCAATCATGATCAAATGTGGATTTTTTCTTATGGTAACTCCGTCTTAGCTTACAACTTCATTGGCAAAACCTTTAGCAATAAGATGTTAGAAGATAGTTATTCCCAACATAAAATCATAATTGTTTAACTTTCCCATATTCTATATAAATAGTAAAATAAACGCATAACAGAACAACCTACTTGATCTAGAAACATTCACCGAGATACATCAATGTCCTTTAAATGTACCAATAACCACTAGTAGGAATAACATGAGTGAGCCAAAAGGATGTCATGTCCCCTTTCTAGACCAAAGTTAATCAAGTGCACCTAAGCCTTTATATTATTATTCATAAGCTTGAGTAAGTCGAGAGAAAATAATTTTTAAAATAATAATTTAAGTTTGTCTTAAGTCATTTTATGTTATAACATTTTAAACAAAAGAGGAAAACTTAATATTTTATTAGTACAAGCTGCCTAAATGGGGCACAACAAAGCGTTTTGTAACTCCTCAGAATATTTTATTATTTTTTTGGAGTGGGAGTCAAACTAAATCTGGAAGGGAATCTATTGAGAGGAGTTATGAGCTAAATTTATCCTAGAATATCTAAAGAGAGAAAAATATTAAATTATGGCAGTGGAGAGGAAAAGAGAGAAATGAAAGAAATAATAATTAATTATTCCTTCAACAAATCTATAAAGTAAGGGAAAAAGCTCAAAGGAGACATCTAGATTTTCATTATCTTCTCTCAATATTTAGAGAACTTGTGTTTGCAAAGTCAATCCAAGGGCGAAACCCCTTAAGGTTGCATGATTCAAGGATGCAAACACTTGAGGCCACTTTGGAGTTCAGGAACAAATACTCTCAAATTTCAAGTTGGTGATTCTAAATAGGAATTACACAAAGTTTCATCAACATTTCCAATTTTGGTTTTTGGAAGTTTTCTAGTTTGCAAGTTTCTAGTATTCCAATGTGTGTGCTTCCAATGCTTCAATGTTTAAGATTGGTGTTGCAAGTTTCTATAATGTCCCCATTTTTACGCAATATGGTTTCCTCATCCTTTGGTCAGTTTCTAAGTTTTCTCGTAAGCCTATTGTTGAGGAGAATTCCAAGCCTATGGGAGGGTTGGAAAGACGCTTTCTGAAATGTTTTCGAGCTCCTACTATGTTCTCCAAACTTCTTGGAGAGCACGTGTATTTTAGAAAGTTCTCGAGTTGGCCCCAGCCTTCATCCCACTGCCTCAATTTCATCATGACATGATCAAAATTGGATTCTAAAGCCTTGGCAATCCTTTCTACAACTTGGGTGGAGTACTTAAAATATACACTTAAGTTTATAATGTTAAATGTTATATTTGCTAAGTGTTATATTTTATTAAAATGACTTTTGCATCTAATAAATTATTTAATTCAAAAAAGCATTTTTTCAAAAAAAAAAATTCAAAAAAAGCAACGAAAAATCAATAAAGTGTTTTTTCGAAAAAGCAACAAAAAAGAAAAAAGCAAAAAGCATTTTTCGAAAAAGTAATGAAAATCTATAAAAGGAGGTTTGGGGCTCTCATTTCTCATATGCAAAAGAGTACACATAAAAAAATATTGTCGGATTGAACCTACGAGTTCTCCCAAGATCAATTGAGGACAAAAACCCTCTTTTGGTTACTGGTTTCGGATCCGAAAGACAATCCCTAGCTAGTTAAAGCAATTCTAAACAAGAGTCACCATTGCTATTCGTGTTGCAGATTTTGGGGTTTTAGAATGTAGTGTCCCCATTTTTAGTCACTTGAATATTGCAGTTGGCTTCAGCTTTCTCAATGACCGTCAGTCTTCTCTAAGAGGATGTTTGATGTTGGCAATGAGCTCAATTGGTCTGGAGGACTACTATGCCACTTTCCAAAGTGAGTTTCGACTTTTGGCGGGTTCTCCACGATTCTTGGAGAGAGCGTATATTTAGAGTAAGTCACCTGATCGGACCCAATTTTCATTATTCATCATTAGTATGATTTCAATGGAATCAAATTTCAATTCCGATGTTTTTCGATAGTTTCCGCAACTTGGATGTATTATTGGTTTTAATTTAATTATTTTACTAAGGTTGTTTAATTTTATTAAAATGATTTAATGGGCACCTTAGTATAATACCTTGTTGGAACGAGGATGAAAATTTTTAAATCATGAACATATAATATTAAGACCTTGCGTATCAAATATTATCATTATTTTGATAAAAGGGTCTTTTGGAGCAAAAAGGAGCTTTTAATTAAAAAGTGTATCTTCCAAAAAGTTTGGTGACAAAAGTATATAAAGAGGTTTTATGAGCTCATTTGTATTAAAGTATTAATTGTAATATTCAATGGTCATCTTAGCTTTAGTTACTCGTTAGTATACTTTTAGTTAACTTAGTTAGCTTTTAGTAACTTTGATTTATGCTTTAGTTCGTTTTAGCATCTCTTAGTTATCTACTTTAGTTTGCTTCTGTTAACAATTGTTTCTTTTTAGAAACATTGTCTTGTAATTTTCTATATAAGGAGTATTCCTCTCCTTTTGTAAATATAGAATGATGAATATTGAATATCAATTATCATTTCATGGCATCAGAGCTTAGGCTCGAACTTTTTTGGTGAATTTTTAAGTAATAAAAATTCATTGTTTTCCCAAGGAATTTTTAGAAATTTCTTAGATGTTTTTTACAGATTTTTTTATAAAAATTCATAAAGTTTTTTTTAGCCGATTTTATTAAAAATAAAAAATTGAAGAAATTTTCAAGAATTTTTGTGAGCCGGCTTTTTTGAAAATCGAAGGGTTTTTGAAGCCAATTTTTGAAGGGTGAAATTGTAGAAGATTTCAAGAGTTTTTTAAGTGATAAAGTCGTGGATTTTTCAAAGCTAAAAATCACGTAGGGTTTCAAAAGAAAATTGTGATTTTTTTCCTAGCGCATTTGAGTGAGATTTTCTGATCAAAATCGCAACCTCCTTCAAGGGTTTTCGGCAATTCTTTTCCCTCTAAAAATCATGCCATTTGGTTCTGAGATCATGCCATCTTTACCCGTATTCATGTCCAAATCTGGAGATTTGTTTTGTGAAAGTTGTTTGCTCGCGAGTTCTAAAGAATCATGTTTTTCTTTGTGGCGCATGACCTACTCATTTTTTGGCGCCAAGTTTTTCTTTTTTTTTTTGGGAAAAATCTGTTATCTTTGCTTGAAGAGGAAGTTTTTTGAGGAAACTTGCTTCTAGGGGCTGCAAGTTCCATATTATGAGCCTTTCTCATAGCTTCCTATAAGGTAGGAGGGTCAAATGCCTTGATCCAACCTCTCAAAGGCTCAAGCAATCCCTCACTAAACAAGATGATCAATCTCCTCTCAAATATGCTAGGCACCATCACTGATAAATGCTGAAATTCACCAATGTATGACTCCAAACTACCCACCTGTTTCAGCTGAGCTAGCTCTCTGAAGTAAAGCTCTAGATCCTTTCGATTGAAGCGCTAAATAAGCCTATTTGTGAACTCATGGTAGGTAGTGATGAGATGGTGCTATAAAGTAACCATGCCATGACACCACCACTCGTTTGCAAGTCCATCTAAGTGCAGTGTAGCAAACTTAATCGCCTCATCCTCTGGCATGGGCCTCAATGGCAGGTAATTGTCCAATTTTTGGACCCAAGATCTAGCAGTGCATTTATCATTGCCATCGAAGTGTGGCAAGCTGACCTTGTTCACAACCTGCTGAAATTGACAGGTAGTCTGTGGTGCCTGTTGTGCCCTATGTTCTCTCCTGACTACTCCACCACCCCTAAGCCTCTTCTAATCCAAAACCTGATTCAAGGTCAACAACTCCCTAATCTCGGCAGGTAAAGTCCTATACTTTGCATAATGACAAGTGAAATCCCCTACAATGAGAAAGTATGGCTCTGGCACCTAAACCAGTGGAGTCTGTGGGACTTGTGGCTCCTCCGTAGGAGTGAAAGTCAGCTGGTTGGGCCTAAGAACTGAACCCATAGACGATGAAGACTGCTGAAATGCCACATTAGGCTGACCCAAACCCTATGTACCACTAGTCTATCCTTGATAACCTGTATTCTGTGGTGGAACAAACTGCCTCATAGTGCCCATCAACTAAGACATCATGTCCATCATATTGTCGAACTGCCTTCTAGCTCTGGAGTCAGGACTGAGTGACTCTGCATGACCCTTATCTCTATCAACCATAGTTCCTGTCACACTATTACTATCACTAGAACTGGTTTTGTGTATACCCAATATCCCTGAAATTGTCTCTCCTTCAAGTACTGGAGGTGGTTCCCACTGTTCTGCACCTCTGGTATACTGTATGAACTCCTTACTCATGAAACTATTGAATCACAGGATGGTAGGAAACCGCTCTGATACCAATATAATATCCCACCCCTTCCTGAGATATTTGCTAATTGTTCTGCCTTGACTGATTTTTTTGTTTTTTGAGTGTTTTTGCTTTTTTTGTGGTTTTTTGCAATAAAGGTGCCAGGAAATATAAAGAAATGCAAATATTGCAAACTAAGAAAAATCTGAAACTAATACTGAAGCAAATGCACAATCTATTATGATCAAAGTTGTCTCTAACAAATGCAAATACAAATAGCACTTCAAATTCAGATGTATTTATGAAAGCTTCTACAATGTTTCATACTCGGGAGAGCCATAGCAACATTAATTGCAAATCTGGAAATTGTCATCAGCAAACTAGCAAACCCTTGTTGTAATCATCCAGCTTGAATCAATGAGTTCTACACCTTAAAAACACGGCTGAAATACTCCTATGGTCTAGCCGCCCTCAATAGAGGTGAAATAGAGCAAAGAACCTAGGCATTTCAGCCTAAGGACAAAACGCCACCCTCTTGTAGCCGTATGGCCTGGCAGGAAATGATTTGGCCTGGCAGGAAATGATTTGTACGGCCTTGAAACCCCACGTGGCTATGAAGAATGTGTTCTAACAAACAATTAAAGCCTCCAAAGATCTGCTCATTCAATATTCTGAAAACTTCTCACAATCCCTTGAAATTTCTCAAGTAAAACCCTCCAATAAGCTCAATGAGACTTTTGATTCAAAGCCTCTAGTAATTGCAAACCTTGGGTGCTTTTGACACACCTGTAGTAAGCATAATCTAAGAGAAATCTGTTCCCCAAGATCAGTTGCAGCAGCAAAACCCTTGTTCTCCACACAAGCAAAGCTTCATGAAAAAATGATAAGTGTCGAATGAATGGTTAATGCTTTTTTCTAAGCCTTTTATACCTCCAAGAAAAGCACAACTTCCTAAGTAGATTTTGATCA
This sequence comes from Sequoia sempervirens, assembly GCA_007258455.2. Taxonomy (NCBI): domain Eukaryota; kingdom Viridiplantae; phylum Streptophyta; class Pinopsida; order Cupressales; family Cupressaceae; genus Sequoia; species Sequoia sempervirens. Next base: position 226,157 of record VDFB02351102.1, read on the forward strand.
TTAAAATAATATTAAACATTTTCTTTTTGTTGACTTAATATTATAACTCCACTTGGGCGCCCATTCCAATGACCTTTTTATAATTTGACTTTATGGCATTAAATACCCCCTTTATAATAAAGTCAAATAAGACATTATAATATGCACTTTTTGATAATTAATTATTATTATTAAAGTACAACTTTAATAATAATAAAATGCCATAACTCCAACAATAGTGAATATTAATCAATTCCGTTTGCGCCAGGAGGTAACCCACTGAATCCTCTGCTCACCCAAGTGCCTTACCATAAATAGTAAGGTTGGCCTTTATCACCTAACTAACTTACTATAAATTGTAAGTGTATAAGAACAGAGCCAAAAAACCATGAATAACATGGCCTTTGAAAATGCCGAGGGTCAAGCGAGATAACTCCAGCATAGGACCCTCTAAACCACATTAGCCTACAAGGGTCAGATGTGTTGTACCCAAAATAAAAAATTTGCTTCATTAAGGCATTTTGGTTAAAATGGTCAAAATCTTGTAAAATTGTCATCAAAAGTCAAAGGTCAAAATTTCTAAAAATAGCAATTTTCTATTGTTAAAAATTTTTGAAAAATAAACAGAACATAGGGTTTTTTTGGTTTATGTCAAGAGGATGCTCACAAAATTTTGAAAATTTCGAAATTAGGGTTTCAAGCCTCTATTTTTAGGAAAAACCCTAAAAATAGGATCTTAGCAGAAATGACTCAAAATGATTTTGATTGGTTAATATTTCGTCATGATCACATTGGTCTAGTCAGAATCGTCAAAAAGAGTTTTTTTCCAGTGGGTCTATTTCGCTTTTTCAGAAGAAAAGTTAGGACCTTCGAGGTCATCAATGGAGGATGGCCAGATACCAAGTGTCAGAATCTAAGTCTCAAACGCTGCACAAAAAAATCCATGGCGAAAGATGCTCGAAAAACAATGAACAGAGGGGAATTCAAAAAATTGAAAATTGCAAAAATTATTCTAACACCAGAGATGGGCGCCCTACTTCAAGGAAGGCGCCTATGCTTCAATGCCTTAGAATATTTTCAGTTTATGTTTGTCACGCGCGCGCAATGGTGAATGCAGTCAACACATCAGCTGCGGCAATCAACGCAGTCGACAAACACACGAACGTGGAGCTCGAGAAGTTTGCAAATCATTAAAAAATGGTTAAGTTTGGAGCACAAAAGCGTCCCTGCTAGCCAGGGGCACCCAGCATTTTAGGCAACCAGATGAAGCTTTTAAGTTTTTAGCAATGCTAAGTCCAAAAAACTTAAAAGCTTCATCTGGTTGCCTTATCTCAAGGTGGTGCCCAAGTCAACTTGAGTTAGCAATTTTCAAAGACGTCTTCATGAAATATCTGCTTTGGATGCCCTATTTTTTAGGGATTCTTCAAGTTAATGTAAAGGAAGACACGTGATGACTCCTAAAATTAGGGTTTTCACGAGTTAACTACTTCTTTCACCTCCAAACTTTATTTAAGAAGCATTTGGGCGTCCTTTCTTCATTATTTTGTAGGTTGACTTCAAGAGAAAACACAGAACTTTCTTCTCAACAGCATTTGAAGGATCAAACAAAGGGAGTTTTCAGATTTCTTCATAGTTTCGAGTTCAGGTTGCATAGAAGAACACTTGTCCATGATCCATTTTTCCAGGGCGTCATTTTTCAAAGACAAAAGGTTTCCTTTTCAGAATTTCATCAAGCTGAGTCTTTCTATTTGGCTGTTCTGGTGTCAAATCAGACTGGCACACATGTTGATATTGCTCTAGAAAGGCTGAACTGAAACATAGCACACCCCAAAACTGAAACTTCAACTTGAGCACACTCCAAAAGCACTCCAAACACACCCAAACATTATAAAAAGGAAGTTGTATCAGACTGAAATATAAATCAGACATAGACAGGTCTAAAACAAAACATTATTGATGCTGATACAGCATGAACAGCAAGCATAAAGACCATCAAATCTGAACACATATTCACTTCTCCACCCTGGAAATGCTTAGAAACTTCACACAATGCCAAGGCAACCCCAAACAAGCTGAAATGTGCCCAAACTACTAGGTGTTTCCGTAAGTTAGTTCACACACCCCTTCCTTATTGTGGTACGGCCTATAACTGGTAGTGCGGCCAGCAACTTCTTCTATTTAATCTCCTTCAAGAACAACCTGCAATGACTTACAAATGGCATCCAATACAAAAAATATACATACTATCAAAAACCTTATACCTGCAACCAAGTTTGTATGGCTAGGGAAGAGGATGCACTTCCAGTCAAGAGGTGTAGAGCCTTCACAAGAAATCTCCCACTTCGCTGCTACAATCTCTAACACAACAACAAGTCTCCAATAACAATAACACCATCAAAAAACACAAAAAACCTCCATGGTTGCAATCCCAAAATTGAATCTTCACTCTGCAACTCACTAGTGATTTCTGTATGAAATCACACTAACTAGCTAGGGGGATTTTCGTCCCAAAACTAGCAACTCCAAGAGGGTTTTCATCCTCAAAAAGATTTGGAAGAACTCAAGTTCTTACCAACTGCATAACAAAATAACGTTCACAAATCTAACCTTTCAAATGAACCCTCAACCTCCTTTCATAGCTCTTCTCGAGGGAAATAACCAATTTTAAAATATAATATTTTTTTTCCCTCACAAAGATCTTTTGGAGAATAAATATTGTTTTTCATGAGCAAAGGTCCCCAAGCCTAGACGTCCAACTTGAAATACAACTTAACTCCTTTTTAGCGAGCTATTACACTGCGTTGTCCCTTTAGTATTTTTGAACATTAGACAACTTAAGTGAATAATTAATTAATAACTCAATAATTATAGTTGTCGGGATTCTACATTATCGGAACATAGACAACGTACCAGTCCCCGTACCCAAAATTTCCAGTGAATCATTTACATATAAAATAGCCGTCTCCTTATTCATTTAACTCACGTAGCCTAATTTGATTGGTGTCCCTATCCCCGTACCAATACCAATATCCTACATCTCCCAGCAACTATGTCGATAATTAACCCAAGTTGCAAAAAGCACAGTAATGACATAGAAATCAAATTATGACCATACCAACATGATACTGAAGACTTAGGATACTGAAGACTTAGGACAATGATCAAAGGCAACTGGGTGACTTTCTAAAAATAGCCTGCTCCTCCAAGAATTTTGGAGAGCTTCCAAAAGGTCAAAAATCGATTTTGAAAGCATCACAAGGCTCACCAAGACCAACTGAGCTCACTGCCAATGACAACATCTCTGCAAGACACATCTTGAGCACTCCAAGCCAAGAACTTTGGAGTTCTCCTCAACTCACTAGGAAGCTTACTGAAAATCTCGGAAACTGAGTTAATTGTTCACAAATCAATATTGCCAAAAATGGGGACATTACATGTATCAAGTAGGTATGGCACTCCATTTGCTTGTGGTTCAAATGATGTTGAACCAAGCGATGACTTCGATCTAGATGCTTTTAATGAAGATTGAAGACCAAGATAAAAAATTCGATTGTATTATTTTCAAATTTTGTAATTGAATGATTTTCATTTGAATTGTCCTAGACATATATGATAAATGACACTATATTGAAGTTTTGAACTATCAATTGACAACTATCTTTATCAATATCATTGATCAATGATGAAGTATCATACTATCAAAGATTGAAATGCCATTATTATTATAAAATATAATATTATATGATATATCAAATGTAATTGCAATTCTATATATTTTTTGATTTTTCTGCATATATATATATATATATTACAGCCATACACAGTCATACTATACCCAAGGAAACAAATTTGCCATACCAGCATACCAAACCCTGTTCGCATACCAGACCCCTTACCAAAACCACAATTTAGATGGAAATTGTTTTAAGTGGCAAAGCCACTTCTAAAGTGTCCCACAGTGAGTTTTGTGCACTGAACACAGCTGGGCAGAGTTTACTAATGGCATTGCAATTCAAAACATGCACTTGAGGAAAATTCTTATGCCTTTGCCCTCCATATTGTGCGCTCATTTCTGATTCCATTTCACTTTTAAGAGCTGGGAAGAAATCACTTAACCCTTCACCACTTTTTAACCTCAAATATATGGAAATTACTGCCATAGCACGCACCAAACACCTTTGAGCCACTTTTTGATCACTGCTGGCAGAGATTGATAACACTTTTGCCAACTCTTCACTTAGGCACACATTATTAAGGCTTTTACCCCTCACATTTGTGCACATACTTTAAAGTGCTTGGCACAAATGACTAACACATTTATCCTATTTTAACAACTGGCCAGAAAAATCAAAAAACATGTGGCAAAGCCACTCAAAAGGTTTGCTCAAATCTGTTTAGGAGAAGTTTTGGAGCATTTTAGCCTATTTTCAAGCTAAAGCAGAGTTTACGTGTGGCTGAGCCACCCTAGGCACTCACTAATTAACTTCCACTTTTCACTAGTCTGGCACAATTTGTCAATGGATAGGTCATCTTTATTATATGTCCATGCAAATATTTCTATTATGATGCCAACTTTTCTTTACTAGGCAGAAAAACTCAAAACTTAAGCCCTCTTTTTATACCCTTGACAGCAACTGAAGGTGGTTTGCAGGTCTGCTGTCTTCTGCACTTTAGATTTCTGCCACACATGCCTGATTTGTCACCTTCATCGGCTGATCTGCTATACGATATATCATTCGATTCATATCCTACTCTTTTGCTGTTCTGCTATCTGTTGTAGGCTGAATGTGAAAAACATATGATTTGACCTTATGTATACATATTTTTTCATTCAAATCAAATCCAGATGACCCTGTTTTATGCTGCAACAGCATGTTGCTCATAAAAATAAAGAAAAAAGTAAAAACTTGTTGATCCTTGAAAAATTCATAGGGGTATCAACAACATTCACTTTGCTCGACATGTTTGGAAAACCTTCTTTCTCAATTCCTCCATGTGTTAGCTTAAGATTGAACATGACAACATTAGCACCAACTAGCAACAAGGACTTCAAAACAACTTTCAAACAATAAACAAGAAGTTTTATGTTTACGGATTGACTAATGAACGTGAAATAAGTGACTTGTGGTTTACAACTTGACACAATATGAATTTCATATGGTACAACATATAGTTTGATTAGATAGTAGGCAATTGCTTTCAGTATTTTATCCTTAAGTTTTGATACATCAGCAGACTTTTAATTATCGGTGAGATTGTCTTTCATTTGTTTTCCATTCTGCCTCTTTCTTTAAACACCTTGTTTCTACAAACAAGAATTGTCAGTTTTCTCATGGATTGATGCAGTGTAGGCGAGTTGTGAGCTTATGGATTCAATGATTTCTATTTTTTGTTGCAAAATATTGCTAATGTTGTCCTTTCATAATTTAGCTGTCAAAAAAGAGGATATCTCGTATTTTATAATTAGCAACCTTGTAAGATTCATTAAGGATAGGCAGAGTAGTCTGATTATTTTTCTTTCCCTCTGATATCCCTTCAATCTCATCTTTTCCCTCCTAGTACCCGTAGAACCTCTCCACTAGATAAGATAGCCCAAAATGTAAAGCACGGAACAATAACACTTCCAATGAGAAGAAATCTATAATTCAAAGTATCTGACAATCATACAAAGGTAAAATTTGAGAGCAACTAGTCTATGAATGCCATGTCCAGAATATTTCCTATGACAAATCCATTTAAAATAAGATTCCAACTTCAACTTTTATTAACTCATTTTATGCAGTTAAGCTATTTACCCTCAGCTTCAATTTCCTCGGTCATAGGAGGAAGCCTTGATATATACGTCAACATGGGCAATACAAATGCAGCAGTCTTTCCCGATCCTGTTAATGCAGAGAAAACTAACACTTTCAGACCAGCTTCAACAATGCAATGTCAATTTCATATTAAATATTCAAAAGCAAAAAATAATGATACAGTCCTGTAACAAAAAAATAAGTTCAGAAAAAATCAGATACTTCCTCTGACTTCTTTATGCCTTGTCCTATTTGAAGCAGTAGGGTTTTACTATGATGTTTTAGTGATACTTCGCTGCTCATATCAACCATGCATTTTCTTAAGAGAGGAAAGGTTGAAATCTTTTGCACGAATATTTGAAGAACTAACAGCCTTGTATCTTAATAAATAGTATTGTAAATTGCCAGTAATGGCATAGTAAGATGGTTATATTGTGGCATTGTGGTTCTTGCTACCGAGGTTCAAACCCTTACTGGGGTGTTATTGTTGAGCGTTCATCTGTGGCCTCACCAGTTCATAGCTCTGGTCAAAAGTGTTTACCCCCAATTTAAAAAACAAAAACAAAAATAGTATTGTAAATTAAAATTGCTTACTCAAATGCTTTGTAATACAAACCTTCTTTATCTTATTTGTCAAATTATTACAAGCTCAGACCTGCTCAGTTATGTGCTTTAGAATGTGTGCTACTTTGTTTCTCATCAATCATAGCAAGTATTAGAATTGCTCATTTCTACGATTTGAATCATGTACTCAGACCTGCTCAGTTATGTGCTTTAGAACGTGTGCTACTTTGTTTCTCATCAATCATAGCAAGTATTAGAATTGCTTACTTCTATGATTTGAATCATGTACTGCAAGAAGATATCAACTTATATTTTAAAAGAATTTCAACTTGATAGCCCTAACTTAATGTATTAGTTTCTCTTTACTACCAGTTCCAACTTCCAAGGACAATGCAAGGGCAGCTATGAGTATTCAAAGCAATTTTTGTGGGAAGAGATGTCAGAAAAGTTTCAGTATCCACTAATCTCATGCCACAAAATGTCAGAAGACCCATGTTAAGAACCCCTACATTTTAGTCATTGAGAGTGAATATTCTGGAGACTCTAGTGAGAACAAGCAAAGAAGGATCAGAACAATTCAACAATAGTATATCACAGTTCAGGAAGTAGAGAATATTCTCGAAACAAAATAAGAAGATAGCCTAACCTCTATAATACAATTCATTAACGACAGTTTACAACTGTTTAGGCAGGGAATCTTCTCTCAAATGAGTGATGATAATTCGGCAAAACTTTGAAAAGACAATGAGGTGGATATTATTGCCAAAGGTCAGTGACTGCATTTGACATGATCAACCAATAGGAATTGACATGAAATGCAATTAAAATATCTTCAAGCAAATCAAACACAATTGATTGTGAACAAGCCAGACAGATGATCAATGATGAATTTCAAAATACAAGAGTTCTCATCAAGGGCATCAAAGATGTGAGAAGGTGGGGGCTAGAAACCTAACAAAGTTTACTGCAAAGTAAAAAGAGAAACAACAACAAAACTCAAAAAAAGAAGACCTCTCATCAATGGAGTCAAAGATATGATAACCTGGGGGCCACATATAAGCGAGGAACATACTAATAAAAACATGATGATATTAGCAGACACAAGTGTCAAGACAAATAATCTGGTGAAGGACTCGATCAAAAGAAAGAATGGCTTGTTGGCGCCCATTCCTGTGTCTACAAAATTTGTGCAATTGTGCTTCATGTAGTGTGATGGCTTGCCTCCATTTCTTGCACTTTTGTGCCTTCCTGAATGTGTCCATTATCATGTTTCTAAAACCAGTCCTTAGCTCTCCTAATGTTCTATTTATCCTGGACACATGGCAGATACAAAGAGATGTTTATTGGTCTTTCCAATCAACAAGGTTATGCCATGCATATTTTGGTGCTAAGTAGGCAAGTGAGCCCACAGCATGGATGACTTGGCATTTACTCTAAATTATGGACGACTGGGCCCACATCATGGGAGGAGAGTGAAAAACCTATGTGGACAAAATTTTGTTCAAAATTCAAAAAATGTGCCATAAGCTGCCCTTATGCTGTGCGGGCCCTTCTTTGTTCAAATTTGGCAATATCTGTGCCTTATTTTGGCATTTCCTTCTTTCTTGTCTAGCATGTGATCTGTTTGCATGGGTGTTGTGAATGTTTTACTACGCAGGTGCTTGTTTTGTTCAGCTGGAGGCTTTTTGGCACCAATGGCAGTGCATCACTGTCCCGTCAGCACTGTTTTACCCATTGGCTACCATGCTAGCATTTGGGCCCATGTTTTTCAGTTAAACAAAGGTTTTATATCCTTTTGGATGGCTTTCTCTTGTATAAACAGGCTGCAACAAGGCATATTTGTGCTGGACTCGAGGATGACTGAGACAATGTGTTTACAGTGTGTAGATGCTGACAAGGATAGATTCAGTGTTTCGTGAATGGCTAGGTATGTTGCCAATGGTTGAGAATTAATTGTAGAGGTGACCAAGGTTGACATTGATGGTAGGGGATTTCAAACCGTGCAATGGCCTCGTGGATTGTTGATACATTTATTGCAAAATATATGTTGGACATGGCTCAAGGTGGTATTTGCACCATGCACATGTCTACCATGGTGTTGCAAGCCTGTAGTTGATCTCATTAACTTGTATGAGCTAGGAGATTCCTTTTCAATGCTCCTATGGTCTGGTTGCTGATAGATATCGATTTTCTTCTTGTACAAGTGTTTCTTCTTTATATTTCCAATAGTGTGCTGACTGTGATGAGTGTCCATGGCTGATATTGAAGAGCACAAAAATATACTGAGGGAGGAGGGGGGCGGGTGAATCAGTATATTAACAAATTTTTACCCTCTCAACTTTTATCAACTTTAAACTCTAACACAATATCAACTATGCAAGATTGTAACAATATGAACAAGTTGACAGCAAGATTTTACGTGGAAACCCTTACAGGAGAAAACCACGGTACAGATAATGTATTTTATGAATTATATAAGTTTTACAATGGATGTAGGCACCAACCTACTTGAATCACCAACCTTCACAATTTAGTAGGCACCAACCCACAAGGAGCACCAACTCCTAAATCTGATTTAGTAGGCACCAACCTACAAGGAGCACCAACTCCTAAAGTTCGTAGGCACCAACCCCCACTTGCCAAGCACCAACTTAGCAAAAAATAATAACTTCAAGAATAATGTTCCACCTTCAATGTTGCTTCTTCAATAGATGATGGACAATTAAGATCTCCTCTTCAATACCACTCTTCCTCTTCATTTATCTTCCTTGAATGATCTCCAAATATCTTCATATATCTTCTTTTTCAATTCTTCATATAATGCTGCTTTAATAAATTAATACAATCACTTCCATATGTATTCCTTTCAGATCTGCTTATACTTCTTTCAAATCTGCATGTTCTTTGTCAAGTTTGCATTCATCAAATACTTATATCACCTTTATCCAAACTGTCTATATCCCTTGTCAATTCTGGATCATGTAGTCTTTACAAATATGCCCATAGAGTCTTCATAAATCTGCTCAATTATGTCTCTTCAACTTGCACCAAATCTGCTATGATTCTCCTTCACAAATCTGATCCAACATTCTTCAAGAGATATATTCCTTCACAAATCTGATCCAAATCACACAATGTTCTTCCTTTACAAATCTGATCCAAATGATGCAGTCTCTTTTTACAAAACTGATCACAATCATGGCACTATATTCTCATAAATTTCCTCTCTAAATTGCTCTTCAATTTATAGTTTATTCCTCTCTATAACCCTGCCATGAACTCTCACAGATCTCCCTATTATTCTTCACTCATGGGCTGCATATATATTTCAGAATGAGTCTGAAATATTCTTCATTAAACTCTGCCCTTAAATCTGCTCTTATATTTTCTACATACACACTCCTTATACTCAGAAATAATTCATTATAAATTCTTTCTTGTCCCACACCTCACAACACACCACACTTTAAATCTGATTTAGATATCAAATACATAAGTTACTCAAGAACTGCAACCCTTTGATGAAAGAACATATCATTTAAAAAAATCTGTCTCTTCATGTCTTAATCACATCTTTTCAGATGTGTCTTTTTGCAAACTCATGCCATTTCAAACTTAATTACACCTCTTCAAACAGAAACTCTTATTAATAATAACTCAAATCATTCCAATGGTTTGATTTAATTTTATTTTCAATGGAAATCTGAAGTCTCCTTTTTGGATCGCACACCTTCATGTAGTAATTAGTTTTTGTTTTTATAATTCTGAAGTTGCATAAACCGTACTCCTTCAGATTTCTTAAATCATACCCACTTAAAATTTGTAAATAAGACAATTTTGTCTTATATGCTTTTTGTTTTATTCACAAAACAAAAAGATCGCAGCCTTCTATGGAAACGTTGCCTTTTTATTTATTAGATTTTTGTCTTATTAGACTTTGTCTTCTAATGTGACCTTTTCATAAAGCAATATGAATCGATACCTTCTCATATTTAATTATTTAACAAGCAATTGTGCTTTAACAAATAAATCTGCTGTCTAATATAGAAGCGCTGCCTTTTGAAGACTTTCATCTTTTACTTATTTTTGTCTTTTGTTTTTGTCCTTTCTTTATTTTGTCATATTTAGATTTTATCTTTATGTGCCCTTTTTTTAAATAATATGAATCATCCTTAAAAAGATCGCTGCTTTATGACTATTAATATTTCTGAATATCAATCGCTGACTTCTTTTCTCCTTTAAATATTAATAGCTTCTCCTCATAAAATCAATATTGCTGCTGCTCCTTTTATTGTATTTTCTGATATCAATTTAATTATAATTGCTGCAATTGTTGATATCTTCACACACCTTACTATAGGTGATTAATATATATACATGCCCTTAGTCTTGGGCACCAATGATGGTTGGCTAGTATAGAGTTCGTCCCCTTTCATAAATGATGAACAATTTTAGACATGAAATACTCCTTCATTTGGATGCTAATATAAGGAGGTCAGCTAGCATGCTTAAGTAATGATTAGTGGCCTTTGGCCAATCCATTTGACATCCATGACTCCATCCAAATATCTCATCTATTCACTTTGACATCAATGACGGTTTGTCTATGACATTGTCTTCTTTACGTACTTGACATTAATGACAACATTTCCAACAGATATAATTTAATTACCACATGTTTCTATGCCCATAAGGCCAAATTCTGAACTGTATTGCCATATAAGCATCCCAAAAGATGTAATGTTGGTTAGTTGGTTTTGGGCTCTACCCTGCTGCTGGGATGTTCCTCGTTGATCAAGGTACCTCTAGGGCATCAACTAATGTGTTCGGGCTCAATTTTTCATGTCAAACAAATACTGCAAATCAAGGGAAGATGTCAAATTGTAGAAGTCTCTTCATAGCACAAGTGTCTCCATTATTTGTCTAGGTCTATTTAGGGGATAGGTATGTCGTATTTGTTCATTAGGCAACACTTTCTGGTTTGAAATTGTAAATAGTTAATTGGTCTACACGAGGACTGATAAAAATGTATCAAAATGTATTTGGTGCAACTCTTTCTAATGCAATATATGGGTTCACTTTGTTCATTCATGGATTTTTAAAGTAGACTTTGTTGTGTATGCTTCTGGTTATATAAAGAATGTTTTTGTTTGATTGTAGAGCCCAACTTATGGTTTCTGAATGTATTTATAGTTCTTATTCAGTCTTGCAAATGTGCTTGTATGTGAGATCTGAAACTTGACTTAGTTGCCCAAGTCATCAAGGCACCGACCTGCTTCAATTTGTCCATCCAGAACCACTTAAATCGTTAAAACATCTTTTATTTATGTTGTGGTGGTAGTTTTAGTCCTGCCTATGCATCTAATTCAACTTTATAACTCTTGTCAAACCTTAAGCAAGCTCACACTTGAACCATACATTCAGAGGGTTATGCACATAGGATTTCCGTCCATATCTATAATCCATTGTAGTAACTTATGCTAAATCACAAAAGTGTGAATGCTTGATGAACATGTAGAGGGTTATACATGTGTGTTTTCAAATTGTATATGCAATACGAAATGTTAAGGGAACTTATCTTAGATGATACAACTCATACTACACCCTTAGTGCATATACAATCACTTAATCTACTTTACATGAGGTCAAGAATGTCTACTCATGACTGCCATTAAGGCATTGTTAATTAAGACATAGTTTGTTATCTGTTGATTTCTCTTTAATTGTCATGTGACCTCGAGGGAATCAAATCACCCTCCTAGGTTTTTTAGAGCCTAAAGAAGAAGAGGATTAGCTCAATCCTATGCATGGGCCCAAAGTGTTCCATGATCTAATGATGACTTTTGTCTTTCTTTGTGTAGTCAATTTAGCTTTAGATGAGTATTGAGTGTCATCTTGAGGATAATGGTGCTGCAGTTTTAAGAACCAACATGGCCAAATATCAAATCCTTTATGCTGTTTTCCCTGATACACACCTATGAAACTCAATATTCGTACTTGTCATTTTCCTGTTTACAATCACAATTGAACTTCATTTGGTGTTGACTCAATTTAATGTGTGGTTGGCCTTGTTATTTTGCAAGGTTTTCAAGTCATAGTCTTGTTTTTCAACTAACATTTTTTGTAGGTTGGAGGTTGCAGTTGTTTGACATGAAATAATGACAAAGTTTGAAGGTTATCAATGGCATCAACAAAGAAGAAGCATGAAAATAACCAAGGCATGGAAGGTGTATATTTGGAGTGGCTTTACCACATGGTTTTTCTTACCTGAGGTCTTAAACTTAGCTCAAGTAAGCGGAAATCTTGACTAGCTTACAAAGGATGGCAGCAAGTGATCCAATCTCGTCCTTAGTGCACTTTAATAGTGGCTGGACCTATTAGGAAAGTGTGATGTAATTGCAAACCCAATGTACTAATGTTGCATCTCCAACAATCATGGAATGGGTACTTGACAAGTTGACACCCATGTTGTTGAGAGATATTATTTTATTATTATTCTCCAAGTTGTCTTGGAATATTAGTTGTAGTGCCATTCATGAGGAGGTGAAGCATGACAGTGGTGGTTACAAAGTGATTTAAGGTCATCCATGTCACTTTTCAAATCCTAGGCACTAGGAGGGATTTATGCAGCATCTTGTCTTTATTGAGGGGGTCCCATGCACGTTTGGTGGAAGAATTAGGATGCCATTTTCAGGAGTTGTGTCTATGTGAAGCCAATTATTCAAAGATGCTCTCCGTTATTCTTATTTTCTTTTTAGAAGATGCTCTCCATGTGTGGTGTGGGTTTTTGCATTAAACCATGGTTTTGGTAGTTCACTGTTTTGAGAAACCAATTGTGGTTTTCCTCTTCCACTCTTCTATAAATTGGAGGCATGAAATTGAGGTTTCATGGGTTATAAAAAGTACATAGATGTTGCTGGAATACTATCAAATTGAAGGGCAAAGTGTGTTGTTTATGTATTCTTGTTTCACAATATTAATGCATACTTGAGCCTCTCCTTGATGGTGGAGTTTTTATCTTGAAAGGGTTTATCCACATACATCCAGTGTCATGTGTTGAATTATTATGGTTTAATGATCTTATGCTTTCACCATTTTCATTTACATATTGTTTAATAGTAAATACAAGAACACAATACTCTATACACTTAGTTTGATGTTATTGCTGCAATAATTCAATCTGTATTTGAGCATTTGGTATCAAAGCTTTGCTTTTGATTAGAGGAGGATGCCTTTCTAGAAGTGTTGTGATTTTCTTTTGTGTTTGTAATGTCCCCGTTTTAGCTGACGTTGTTTGTTGAGGAGTGAGCCTATCAATTTGACCCTCGTAGGCTGACAGTTTTGATTAGAGGGTTGTCCTTGGCAGTTATCCAGAGTTTCGAGACATCACTCCATCAGTTGATTCAAGTTTGGGCCTTTGCAAAGACTTACAAAGTGATATTCAAACACTTACTATTTATAGTAAGTCAGGCAGAAAGGGGTTACTATTTCTGGCAGGGCACCTGGTTCAGTTGGTCATCTCAGTTTCGACCTAGTTTGACAATTTGATGAGCAAACGGTGAATAAGGGAGCATTTAATAATAATTAAAATAATTATTATTATGACTTTATATTATAAAATCACTTTAAGTGAAATATTAAAATATTAATTAATGGCGAATTATAAGTATTTAATACTTTATAATAGTGGAGTAATATTAATATTAAATGAGTATTTATTGCTCATTAAAAAAGGACGCCATTTATTAATGAAATTGCCTAAGTTTCAAAAGAGGCAAATTTTATATTATTAAATGCATTTAAATTGCTTTTTTGAAGGGGGTCGAATTTTTGAGAGAGGTATTTATTTCTCAAAGATAGAATAGAACTCATTATGATATGATTATTCAAATTTTGTCTTTTCTCTCTGAGAACAATTTGGAGTTGGAGTTACAAGGGTTTCTACAATCAGGTTTTGGAGAACCTCAACTCTTCAGAATCAAGCATACTGAGGTTGTGAAAGATAAGTTGAAGCTTGCTAATAGGGTAGCTTTGTTCAGAAGTTACATTCGTGCTTACAGAGGAAAATCAGTAAGGGTTTTGAAGGAAAAAGTATCGAATCAAAAAGAGGTCGATTTTCAATCTCATTCACCAGATCTCAGGCATATTCCTTCAGCCGTACGGCTTTCTTTATTGCAGCCAGGCCGTACATCTCCAGCACTTAGGCGTGTGAACTTGGGAGCCAAATCGCCTATCTCCTTTGGTCTCTTCTACTTCCATTTGGGACGCATATCCCTTTGGAAGCTTCTGGCGTCATTCCTTGGCTAGAAATCAAGCAATTTCGAGCTTCTCAATTTATTGTTCTTGCTGCAAATAAACCAGGTTTTTTAGTCATTCTTTCAGCTGATTTTCATCTTGCATGTTTTCCTTTTTATTCGCAAGATATAGATTCATTCTTGTAATCATTTTGCAAGCTAAATAAAGCCATTCGCCATTGTTAGATGATAGTCTACTTCAATATTTATCATTCCAGCATTATATTTAATTCATGTATGTCAAAAATCACATAAACCCTCTTATTGCAAAATCTACAAAAAATCACAAACCCTCAAAACGTCAAACAAACTTCATTCAAGATTCCGTCAGGGGTTGAGAGACACCTGGTCTCTTACAATGTTGCAATGGGAGGATCTTACTTTGTGTGTTTGCAAATCCATGTGTATTCGAAGTCATGGCAGGTACATCCTAATTCCAGATTGAAAAGGTACTGGTTACAAGCTTTGGAAACCTAAAATGGAGGACCACCTTGAAGAGAGAGATCAATGGAGAACTACAAAGAAAAACCAAATAGTATGTCCCATAATGACTGGAAGAAACTGGATAAAACGGATGAGGTACCATTCAGCTATGCCTTCAGATTCTATCCTGGTATTCTTTCTTTCCTGGCATCATTCTAGTTTAATAAATTTAAAAAAGAGAACAAAAAAAAATAGATTGATGACATCATAATGCAATATCAATACCATGTTTTCACTTGGCCTAGCCTAGCCTCATTTGTTGTTTCGATGGTAACAACTAACAACATAGCCGATTTTATTTTTGGGTTCAACATAAACCCTTAGTTTGAGATTGTGACAACATATCCATTTTTAAGATTGGGCCTAGCCTAGTCCCTTTGTTAGATATTTATAATTGAATAAAAAATCTGGATTCACAAGAACAAAACATATTTATTTCATGAAATGGAAGCAAAACTTTTAACATATTAGTGCAGATATCTTCCTGGCAGAATCTTTTCAAAACTCTCACTGTTTATGCTACTGGAAACAAAACAAATATACAGTTGGCAGTATTTATGAACTTTTTAAGGAAAATTTATGCAGTAATTCCAAAGTAAAAGTTATGAGCTTGGTCAACTTTAAGACATTACCTGTTTCAGCAATACCAATAACATCCCTCTGCTGAAGGCCAAGAGGAATGGCAGCCATTTGAATGGGAGATGGCTTTTTGTAACCAGCTTTATACACAGCTTTCAATAGTTCTGATGTAAGAGTTCCTTCTTCCCAATTGCGCATGGGCCGTGGAATTCGGGAACCCTTCACCCAAGTTTAAAATGTCTAAAGTTTAAACATACTATGGACAAGATATTGAACACAATAATATTCATATCTGTCTTGATCTCTTATGGTTTCCACATTCTATGATTTTTTTCAGTAACCCTGAAAAACTTGCCTTGTATGAGATGTTGAAGTCTTCTCGGAAAATTCGCCAATCTCTCTCTGTCATTTCTTCAAGCTGAATGATAATGTGATCAGTAAGATTAATCAGGCAAGAATAAACTTCTATCATTGATATATCTAAGAATAAATCTAACCAAATAAACTCAAAAAGTGTTATTTGCATTCTGCCAAACCAAAACCAGTGTCATTCTAAATTCATAGAAGTTGCACTGAAGTGATAACAAGATTCTTCAGGGAAAGATAAGTTCCCAGAAAGCAAAAGAAAATGGTAACATAAGAACACTGAGTGACTAAAAGAACAGTAGTCTAGCATCATCACTCAAAAGAATTCTACCTTCTTTTCTGACCAATGGCGATCCACACGCATATCAAAGGTATCATAAACATTTGCAGCTTCTTCCTTTTGTCTTTGTGCTGCTGCCTCTTCTGGCTTCTCCTCTACCCCCTCTTTACTCTATAGATTACAGTAACATATGGAATTTCATTTTAACCAAATACAAAATGATGGTTCCATTTCTAAAGAAAAAAGATACTAAAAGAGACCAAATATGAAATCATAAGCAGTCATTAGCTTAACAGAAAATACCCGTATTTGTGCCCTAAGGTCCTTCTCATTCTTTGCTGCAAGCTGTAAACAAAATTTTACATGTGACGACAGAATTTAGAATCAAATAAGAAATAAGAAATAATGAGAGAAAGAGATCATGCAAGGTGATTATTTAATATGTTTTCGATGCTATTTTCCTACATGCCCACTATGGACACTCTACCTATGACATATAAAATACAGTTCTAAGGCATAAAAGGTTCAAGTATCAATCCACAATAAAGGCTAATCAGAAACTTTGTGTCACAAAAAAGCAATATTAGCATGCAGCTTGATATCTTTCATTCTTTTAAAGAAAACCTATTTAAACAATGTTGACTGCAAGGCTGTAGTACAAATGTCTTTCCAAGGTGCTACCAGATCTCAGTGACAGACCACAATAGATTCCTACGGTTGCTCTTGCTAGAGATCCACTACATTTACAGTCCCATTAACCATTTATTAGCTTCATAAATTGTTTTATCATTTCACTATGCATAAAAATGAATCATCCAATAAATAATGCAAGAAAAGATACTTCTTTGAATCTATTTCCTTCCTAATCAAGACATAAATTATGCAAATTTTGGCTGCCAGCCCAGAGTTGGGTCCAAGACTGCCTCTTTGAACAGAAGTATGTTGGCATTTGTATTCTACATAAATTTCTCTTTTACAGTGAGAATGGATTTCAACACATTGCTTTCTCCAAACAACTAGATTCAGAGAATAGTCCAGCAGCTTCAGGGCCCTAGATTTCTGCACATCTTAGCTTCAGTTTTATGCATCCATCGTGAATGATATTGCTTTATTTTTTTGGACCTATCATATTTTTTGCACCAGTATGCTAACAAGTATCAAAGTGGCAATTTGGGCAACAATTCTGCAGTACAGATCAACAACCAAAAAATAGAACGTTGACAGCACAATAATTATTTGGCTAAAATTTTCAGTAAAATGTTTCTCTATCTTTCCAGCTCTAAATTTTATACCCTCCTAATTTGGGCTCTAAATTTTCAGAAAAAGCTTTCTACAGATTAGTTTTCCCCACACTACTTTTTTCCCTTACTTTTCATCTCCCTCTTACTTGTGCTTTATTTTTTTATGCCTTATTTTTTGCATGTCAACTTTATTCAAGCCCTTCTTTTTAGAACCTATTTATTTCCCTATCTTTTTAACACCTACTTTTCTAGTTTACATGTCCTACAAATCCTGGAAACCCTAGTTTAGGATGTATGCAATTGTACTCTTCTTGTCCTAGTTACATAGATCCATGTACCTACTAAACCTCCTCAGAAAGCTTCTTAAGGGCTAAAATTTGAAATAAGTCTCCTTAAAAAGGCCGGGTCCAAATCCAGCATATGTCATCTTCAATTCAAAACTGTCTACCTCCAATCCAAGAAACTCTATAGAGATCCAAGGGAATCCTCTATAATGATGTAGCACATTCGAGCAGCTACAGCAAGGAGGTGGAATAAGTGCCGGAAAAGTGGTATAGTGATTATGAACTAAGTCACAAGGTTCGAGTTCGGCAACATTGAAATTCGGACGAAATTCGGCAAGGGAAAAATTCGAAAAGTAAAAAATTCAGATTAAATTCGCCTTATGTAATTATTTTTTATATAAATATAAATAATAAAATAATAAAATAAATCATAAATAGTATAAAGTTATATTATTATATAACAAGTTAATATAATAAAATTTAATTATATTTAAATTAATTTAATATTACAATTTTTTAAGAGAGCTAATTTTTAACATGCTATAAATTATATTATTAAAAATCTAAATATATATTAATAAATATAAATTATAAGCTAATAATATAGTTCATAATTTATGATAATATAAATTATAAACTATAAATTATATTATATTAATAAACTATTATACCTGTTATAATATAATATAATTTATAGTTTATAATTTATTATAAACTATATTAATAAATATAATTCTATAAAAATAAAAATAAAACGCATTTCATAGATTTAAATTTTAATATAGAAAAATTAACCCTAAAACAAATAAAATCTAAAATAAAACAAACATAAGGAAAAAATAAAAACTGGCGAAGTTGTGCCGAAGCCGTTAAGCTGCCGTGAATGACGAAGCAGGTCGCCGACAAGAGGCAAAGTAAATGCAAGTCGCCAATGCAAGTCGGCAATCGCGGATATAGAGTTAAGCAAGACAGACAAATAAAATACAATCGTGGATATGGAGATAAACTCTGCAACTTTTGGGAAATTCGACGGCACAAGAAAATCCACACTGCAGCGTCAAGCATGAAATTACTCAAACACCAGACTCTGCAACTTCAAGCATGAACAAGGAAAAAAAAATTAAAAACAATATATTTTAGTCAACAAAAAAGCATGGCTATACTGTACGAATACATTCGCGAATTTAAACGAATTTGTTTTGGGGGATTGAAATTCGGTGAAACTCGAATCTCATCCATGAGATTCGCCGAATACTGT
Organism: Sequoia sempervirens; assembly: GCA_007258455.2. Taxonomy (NCBI): domain Eukaryota; kingdom Viridiplantae; phylum Streptophyta; class Pinopsida; order Cupressales; family Cupressaceae; genus Sequoia; species Sequoia sempervirens. The sequence continues at coordinate 245,280 of VDFB02351102.1, forward strand.
GACTTAGATTATGAATAAGAACAACTCCTCCAAGTTAGAGTGAACTCCATAATCAATCCTAGTCTGGATATGTTGGGTTCAAAATTGTCAAGAATCGGTATACCCTCTAGCAACTAAAGAGGATGTCACAAAGCTCCGTGCAATACTTAATATAGCAGTCTCCTCAGGATTTTGGCAATACTTTTTATGCTCATCAAAACCTATCTTTTCAAGATGACTCTAGGTGAAAAAAATGTCCTTTTTTCTAATCCCAAAATGACTCCCATAGGACAAGCCAACCAGTTTTGTGTCTCCCAAATGATGCTCAAAGGAGACATTTCAATGTAGAACCAATCCCACAATATTCATAAATTCGATGAATTTCCCTATATGTTGGATTTGTAAACTGGAGCATTTTTTTGTACTTAACCAAGCTCCATTGTCCCTATGAAAACTTTTAGTTTCCTTCCACATAAAAAATCCTCAAAATAGTGCCAATGCACTCAAGCATCAAGGAGATCAATATCTCAGTTGGAACATATTCATTAAGGAGTTCACCATGCATTAGACAAAAATAAGTATACATCATTCTTCATTCAACTGGCACATCTCAATTAAAAAGGGTCATTACCTAAATAAATTCAGAGTTTGCAAAGACCAATCTTGGTGTATATCACATCAATGGGGCTCACATATTGGAATTATTATTTACATCTTCTAAAAGAAGCATCAAGAATGATGTTCATCTCCACGATCCTGCCAATGTGAAGAAATGCTATGATACACAGGGACACATCCCCAACCCTTTTGTAGGTGTACCGTGTAACCACATGTAATATGCAGCCCTATTTGCCTTTTTTTTTGTTTTGATGAATGTTTTGTGATATATTTGCAATGTTTAATACAACAATATAATGCAGCAAAATAGAAGATACTGCGATAAAATTTTCAACTCAAAAACTGAACATTACATAGGGAATACAAAGCTGAAAATTCCAGATTTTTATATCAGCTTAGGTACTCAGTATTTTCACAAAATATCGACAACCCAGCTTATAAAATATCCCCTATTATCTAAAACAACAATGCCCGGAAAATCTAGGAGTTACAAATTATGAACTCGCAGGTAAGATATGCCTTGAAACCCTCTGAAAATGGATGCCAGCTACAAGTAACACCTCCAATGGAGGAAATGATGCCAACACAGTGCTCTCACGCCTATCAATATATGCCTTTCAAACTTCACTCCGGGCCTCTGAAAGCACCCACAATACTCAGCAATATATATATATTATTTGTCCAACTATCCAAGTAGTGACAATCTTCCTTTAAATCCCACGACCTGAATATGCTATATCAATCAGCAATGCAAACCCTTAAATATGCAGTAAGATGGCAGCCAGCTATAGGAAACCCTACAATCCCAATATTTGCAATATAAAAAATCTCCAAATCCCACATCTAGATCAGCAAGGATTGACTTATACATCAGCAAGTAAATCCTCCCAATTCAATCAATATATCTTCCAATTTCCTATTGATTCCTTCAAACCCTGAATATTAAATCTCTCCTGTAAATCGGTGAAGCACAGACACAACCTCTAAATGAAGTTGTCAACAAGTTGGCTTGGGAGATCTTCCACTCCCGCACTGAGTTGTTCTTTCTGAGGGATTTTGTCCTCAAAAAGCTAAGTGTTTCCAGACTCTCCAATCTCTTGCAAAAACCCTTATCAAAATAATCTTCTCCACAATGAATCTGCAAATGAGCTCCCAATGTCTTTACATAACTCCCATGCCCTAATTTGCATCCATGCCCTAATTTGCATTTGAATTATATTTCGTTTAATTTACTTTCTTTTTCCCGCCTTATAACTCCCTTTTTAATTTGCACTTAACTTTATATTATAAAGTGCACTTTAAAAACATTTATATCCCACTATTAATAAATGGAGCAGAGAATACTAGCAAAGAGGAAATTAAAGCTGAAGAGGATGAGAATGGGAGATTTAACAGAATAGAGGAGAGGATGCAAATTTTGGAGCAAAAGATACTTAAGAAGGTGGAGGACAGCAAAGTCCAAACCCTAGAAAATCTGATTAATGGTATAATAAAGGAAAGATTAAAAGTGTTGGAGAAAGGTATGCAAGCAAAAGTAAATATCCATAGAATTCAGACCCTTGAAGAAGCAGTTAAGAATGTGTGTATGATGGTTGATGCTATGATGAAGAAAGCTGTTATGGCTACTGTCTCGAGGATGGGCAAAATCAAGAAGTAGCAGAAGAAGAAAGCAGTGGGTGATGGTGAGGACCTTGCTAGTAAGATGGAGCTGAAGGCAACCGTGCACAGTACTGTTGAAGATCTGGTCAAAGCTTGGAAGTTGATCGAGGATGCATAGCCTGGTTGCTTTGTTGGGCTGGTTTCTGTTGTTTTTTTATGCTTATTTCTTCTATGTTTATAAGGACTGTTGCTAGTGGTTATGGCCGTGGGTGCCTGAACCTAAATCTTTATAACTATGTATATTTTAAGTAGGAACTTTATGATGGATATCTATAAGTACTGTAGATGGATAGGGAAGGATGCTACTGATGATAGTTTTTGGTTTTTTGATTCGTATGATAGAACTGAAATGTTTGATAGAAAAGGGATTGGTTAAGCTTTTTGGTTGGGGGATTGGGAAGTTTGGTGGGCTTCTTGTTTTTGTTATTTCTCACCACTGGCTGTTTTGTTATTGATGTACTTTCTATTCGAGTCAGGGCCCTTTTTCCCTACTTAATCAATCAAAAGCATATAAAGTTAATTAATTTAAATTAACTTCATAATTAACGTTATTAAAATTAAATGCATAGAATGGTTGAACCAAAATGCCTCCAGGATATAAATATGCCATCACGCCCAAAATAGTAACTCTACCAACTTACCATACTAATAATTTACTATAAACAGTAAGTATAGATGAAATGTCCATGTGACTTACTAAAAATAGTAAGTATGGTTAAAATGACTGAATAGCTTTTGCGAACTCCCTAGTAAACATTGGGCTGGGAAAAACACTAATTGAGCTCAAAAAGGTTAGACTAAACAAGTTTGCAACGCCCTCAAAGGGCCCCCCCTAACCACCCTGTTAGCCCACGAGGACCAAGTGATGGACTAACCAATATGATTGACCACTGCCTAGGAAAAGGGGATATTACACCATACCAAGGGCATGGTTATGCCTTGGAAGTGTCCCCCCACCATCCCCTAACCCTTCATTTTGTTGTACCCAAAATGAAACTTTTGCTTCATAAGGGCATTTTGATTAAAATGGTCTAAATCCTGTAAAATTGTCATCAAAAGTTAATTTTAGGTCAAACAAAGCATGGGCTTTTTGTGGGTTTAATGTCTAGAAGATATTGGCAAAATTTGAAAATTTTGAAAATTAGGGTTTCTAGGCCCCTATTTTTAGGAAAAACCATAAAAAATAGGATCTTTCCAAAATTAACTGAAAATAATTTTGATTGGCTTATTTTATTTCACGATCACATTGGTGAAGTCAAAATCAAGAAAAAAATAAGTTTAAGTCTGGTGGGTCTACTTCACTTTTTCAAGAGGAAAGTTAGGACCTCTAAGGTCGTCAATGGCAGTTGGCCAATACTAGGTGTCAAAATCTAAGCCTGAAATACATCGTCGAAGATTCTATGTTCAAAAAGATGCTTCGCAACGGAGGGGATTTTCAAAAGGTGAAAAATGTAAAAAATATTCTAAGTCTGGAAACAATACGCCTTGCTACGTGGGAGATGCTTGTGCAGTCAACGCCCAAGTCAACTTTGCAATGTTCGTACACGTAAAAATGGTGAAATGCAGTTACGTACTCGCGTCAGTGGCAGCAATGCTTCAACGCAGTCAACTTAGCAAGCGACCCGGTGTTCGCGAAGCGCAAAAGAGGTGAAATCATCCGAAAATCACCAAGTATAAAGCTAATTGTGCCCCTGCAGGCCAGGGGCGCCCTTGAATTTGAGGGCCCAAATGCAGTTGTTAGTGGTTGCAAAGCCAGTAATCTTCTTCAGATTTCTATCAGCTTTCCAACAAATCATCAAGCGAATCCATCGGATTTGTCAAACACCGACAAACGAAGGAAAAATCAGAAGACACAGGAGGCAACAAACGTCAAAGATGAAAGTCAAGTTACAAAAATTGTGCCCCTATAGCCCAGGGGCGCCCAAGAATAAAGCCTATCAAATGTTTGCTATCTTCAAATGATCTTTTTGGCTTCAATATAGCTTTGCGATGGATCCGTTTGCCATTGCATAAAACATACTGAACAACCATAGCTGTTGATCTAGCGAGCACGTAAAACAGAGGATAAAATGAAAGTCAAATGTCAAGATGTACCTCTACAGGCCAGGACCGCCTAGCCTTTTGGTCAACCAAATGAGATTTTCGGCAGCTGTCTTCTTCAAGAGATCTATTCAAAATCCTTCTAGCTATGCGATGAATCCAATGGTCAGCTCTCGGGACCTTTCAAACGCCCGTGGATGAAGAATAAGCATAAAACACCGAAGACGAAAGCAAGTAGAAATTTGGCTAAGTGTTGAAAAAATGCAACCTTCTTGGAAAAGGCGTCCAACTTTTTGGGGCCTCAGATGCAGTCTTTCTTCTGGCTTCGTCACTCCTAGGAACATCTCTTCAAAGTTGTTTAATCTATGCGATGAGATCATCAGCACAAACATTGAAGCAATCCAGGTCTCGGTGACAAGAGTCAAAGTGGAGCATTTCGTCGAAAGTTACAAATTGCAAAATATATCTCAAAAATCCAATTGCGCCTCTACAAGCCAGGGGAGCCCTTGAATTTGAGCATCATAATCCAACTTTCCAACGTTGCAATACCAGTCATTCGTTCTAGAATTGAACTAATTTTCCGTTCCATATCTTGACGTGTTCGCGAGAGTCATCAGCCACTGATAGTTGCAAATTGAAGCACGGAGGGTCAAATTGACGAGATGGAAAAACATCCAAAAAATGGCTACGTCGGGTGGAAAAAGCACCCTTTTGGGAAAAGGCGCCCTAGAATTCAGGGCACCAAATTCAATTTTTAGCACTTATAGCTCCCAACAACATCTCATCGGACTTGATCCAGCTCCGTTATGAATCTATCAGCTAAGCTTCAGGATCAACCGAGCATCCAGAATTCAGGGTCAAACAGAGGCAGTTCGTCACAACGGAAGTTGAAAATCTTTGAAATTTTTCAACTCTCTCAAGCTTGGGCGCCAAAAGTCAAAGTTTAACCATTTTACTCTCAGTTGTGATTTTTGCATGCTACCTCTTGCATATGGCGTCCAAAATTAATGGAGAACTTCAATTCGCGATGCATGCACAAGGATTAACTCAATTAGGGTTGGCCCACCTACCTAACTGGCAGTATCACCTCCAAAATGCTTATTTATTCAAGCATAGGCGTCACAACTTCATTATTTCTTGCAAGTTGAAGCTAAAATCGGCTATTTTCTCTCCAACGCCTTTTTAAGGATCAAACGGAGACCAATTTCAGTGTTCTTTGAGGTTCTTCGTTCAAATTGCACAAAGGAATAATATTGCATGCTTCATCTTTCCAACACATTCTTGCCAGGGATTCATCAGATTAAGGATTGAAGGAGGCGATTTTCTTAAGGATTGACAGAGCTAGTTTATAACTTCTATCTTCTCACCCTCATATTTCTTCTATCCTTGTCTTAGGTTTTCTCTCGCATGTACAAGTAAACAACAATTTTTCACAATTCTGGTCATCTAGGTTTGTTCAGCACAGCATTCTCTTCAAAACTCATGTACCAGAATTTTTCGAGAAAATTGCCCTAATACTTCTCACTTTTTAAAGTACTGCTTTTTTCCGATATTATTTTGCATGCTGGTGAAAAAGTCAAAATTTCAAAAATCAAAGAATTTGGGTTTGATCAGCACATTGGCGGCTAAAAAACCCATATGTCAAAAAATTTCGGGAGAAAAAACTTCTAAAGCCCCCGCTACCCCTATTGCTTCTTTTTGAAAAGTCTTTGCATGCCAAGCAAAAAAGCATTTTTTCGAATTTCTGATGTTGTGGGTTTGCTTAGAAACATTTTCTCTACAAAACCCATGTCTCGGAATTTTTCGTAAAAATTGCCCCTCGACAAGTTATTTTTAGCCTCATCAGAAGCTATTTTTAGCTCACCAGAAAAAGTTGTCAGAACATATCCATGTTTACAGTCAACGGTCTAGTTTTTCAGTATGCAGTTCACTCAAACTGATTTCAAGACCAAATTGGTCTTAATTCATGATTTCATTAAAACAGTTGATACTGATTTACATCAATTGGATCCAGAGGTTGACTTGAACGCTTCAGAGATAGATTAAACCACACTTCAGAACATTGAGGAATCTGGGTTGCTAGAAGCAGCTTCACTTCCCATCACAACACAGTGTATAGAGTTTGTAATGGCTTGTGTAAAGCATTACAACTCTACTACACGAGAAATTCAATCAGTGGATGGGCGAATGATATGCAGTCTCAAGCCAAAAGACATCGAGAAGTGCTTCGGTATTCCTCTGAATCCGAATAATTTGGTCATATCCATGGTGGAGTGCGAGCAGACATTCAATTCTGAAAGGGAAAAATGTCAGAGAAGGATGGCAGAGAGATGGCTCAAACAGAAAAGTACTTTGCCAAAGAATGTGGGTCGTGGAGAGTTCAGTGATGAATACGCGGTTATGATCACTCTTCTCAACCGTGTCTCCAGTCAAGCAGATGCCAACAAGTTTCAACCTTGGATGTATTACATCATGACTCAACTTGTCAATTGTAGGGAACACTACAACTGGGCTTCTTTGATCAGCGACGATCTCCACAAATAGATGACCAGCTTCTTGGTTGCTCACGAATTTCACATGTGTTTGTACCCCATGTATCTAATAGCCTTCCAAGGCCAGTTTAAAGGGTTGAATACGGTGGGGATTCTCAGTGTACAAAAGGTTCATCAGTATTACTTGCAGCTTGAGTTCACACAATCCGAGACACTTCAAGCGAGTGTAGGAATCATTCTTAATGTACACTGTGAGGAATCTTGATCATGAGTCACATGTGCATATTTCAGCAAAAACCAAATCAGCGATGGTAGATTGGGCGGATTGGTTCATCCGGTTCCCTACTTTTACCTACATCTACATGTATGGATACTCAGGTCATCCAGCCATGTTACCCCGTTATCCATCGGATAAGGTGGTGTTCATGGAATTTCTACAACAATTGTACAAAGTTCACTCCTATCTGCGCAACAAACACAAGTCGGCTGCCACTTTTCCATTACAGATGGGGATTTACAGGTGCAGGTCAGCAGTTGACGCCGAGGTTATGAGCCATGAGATGACGAGACTTAACCTTAAGTATCTCGTCAAAAGACGCTCATATGACCCTTGGGGTCACTTTTCAACAGGCCTTGGTGGTGGTTCTTCACACAAACCTTCTATGGAAAACTATTGGTTCAACTGTGAGGATGAATTTGAGGTGTGAAGGCGCAACTATAGCAGGTTCACCCTTTCGCAGATTGTTGATGTTATGTCAAAGGATGTGGAAGGGTTATCAAATGATGATGGGGATGTCACACTTTCTCAATTCTTCAAAGATCAAGTTGATATGCAGCCGCTTCCAGTTGTTGATTGGTACGCCAAAGAATGCATATCTATTAAGGAAAGAACAAGCAGGGTTGTCAAAAATAACGTACTTTACTTGCATCGCAAGAGGACAAGGAAGGGAGTCGTACCAAGCACAAAGCCTCCACCGATGATTACTTCACTGCCTTCCACGTCAAGATCAAAACCTAGACAAAAGACATGGAGTAATCCTCCTAAAGGAAGCAAAATGTCAAGGCATTCAAAGAGAAAAGCACCAGTTGCTAATTTGGACCAACAAGAACAACATGTGGAAATTGCCACAAATACAGTTGAGAACATGCTAGAAACAGAGGTAGAACCTCCCATTCCTTCACCAACACCACAGTAGTCTCCGGTTTGCATCGACTTGGAGCCAGACTCGCCACCACGTAGCATTGCTTCAACGCATTCTCACTCATCAGGAGTTCCTAGGACTAGCACTAATCCTTCCAATGAGATTAGTCGAGATTCGTCTTGGCTTGAGAATCTTCTGGGTAGGAAGAGGAGGCAGCCATCCTATCAACTGAACTTTGCGGAATTTGATCATGTCTACCAAGACACACCGGATAAAAAGTGCAAAAAGCAGGTTCATGTGGAAAGGAACGTTGACAAAGAGATTGTAATTGAGACCGCTGCACCACCAAAGGATAAAAACTTGGACGAGGTAGAAGTTGATGACTTCACCTTGATAAAGATCAACCTTGGTAAAAGCACACACCAAGCAAATATGGATCTCCTCAAAGTTGCAACAGAAAGCATAAAGGAGAGAGTGATAAAAGATGGTGAAGATAAAGCAGCCCTCAAGGCTGAAAACCAGCAGCTTTGCCAATATATCTCCAATCTTATGCACAGCACTGAAAATGTCACTGCCTTGCTCCCACAGATGTTAGAGTTACCTGTAGAACAAAATCAGCTAAGTCAACTAGTTGTATATGGGAAGCGCCTGAAAGACTGGGAAGAGGAGTTCGTCACAAGGGGCTCCTTCATACTTTCAGAGTTGTACCAGTTGAGGTACAATGCCCACGAACTTCACACAGAGATTTAGGATTCAGATCAAGACATAGCGATAGACAAACCACGAAATGAGATCATGGTCTCTTACTTGAGTACAGCATATGACTCTATCACTGCAAAAGAGGATAAGGAAGCAATTTTTACTTGGAGAGAACAACTAATCTTCAAGGTAAAAATACATGAAACCATTTCTGAAGAATTGACCAAGAGCAAAGAAAAGGTGACAAGCGTTCTCATGTTCATGAGAACATTCGTGTCACAAGTCCCTTGCCAGTATCAGCGTGAGGATGGTGAATGCATCGAGCTCGCCAATGTGCAATCGGAGTTTCAGAAACTCAATCATGGTATTTTCAGCGATGATTCAATTGGCTGTAAGTTCAGTCAACTTGCAATCATGTTACCATTATTTGATGAGGCGGCCAAGAGTGGAAGAGAACTGCAAAGTCAAATCACAGACGGTGAAGAGATACTGCTAAGACATCGAGTACTTCAGAGGAGTATCAATGTTCCGGATGGTGACGCAGTTAACAACTTGATGGAGGAGTTAATTGCTCGTAATCGCAACCAGTAAACTACAAGATCAAGATGTCCCACCTTTTCAGGATAGACATTAGACACAGCAGTTAACTTTATGCCTCTTTCCAAATTAACTCATTGTTCCATCATTTGCATGTCTATTTTGGAGATACCTATGTACATATGGAGCTTTCAGTTATGTTTTAGTTAACTGATGTTGGTTATTAGTTGACTCTCATATCAATAAGGACTTGCGTGTTGCAAAGTCCAATTAGTTTAGTTTAGAATCAATTAACTGAGGTAGTTTTTCCAGTTAATTGCTAAGTTGCATACATTTAGACTTAGTAATAAATCTTGCATGCTTGCAAAACTGATGTTAACTCAAGGAGATTTTAGGGTTCCCTACTCCTTTGAGCTTCTATAAATAAGAGCACCCTTGCTCATTTGTACTTTAACTTTTGCTCAGGATAACAAATTGTTGTGCCACCTTGCCTGCAATATTGCTATTTAGTATTTGTTCACTTTGTTTAATATAAAGTTGGTTTGATCATTTATTGTGTGTGTGTCTCATTATGCAATTTGCTGTCCCAGATTTATTTGTTTCTAATAATCTTTCTTTCATATCTACACCTCGGATAATGTATTGTACCTCCTTGGGAATTTAGAGATAAAGATTATCATTTGATGTCGTTTCTAGTAATCTTATTTTCAGCCTACCCCTCGGATAGAGTATTTTACCTCCTTGGGAATCCTAAGAATTAGTTTGTCGTTTCAGGGTTGTTTCCAGTAATCTACTTTCAGCCTACACCTTGGATAGAGTGTTCCACCTCCTTGGGAATCCTGAAAACTAGCTTGCCATTTAATGTTGTTTCCAATAACCTTTATTTCAGCCTACACCTCAGATAGAGTATTTTACCTCCTTAGGAATCCTGAGATAGAGTTTATTGTCAACCATTCCCACTTGCTCCTAATTCCTCTTGCTTTGTTTTTCTGGAGGAGATAGGATAGTTTTAGCGTTAGCCTAGTTGTAGTTAAGATCTATGGAAACCAAAGAAAACCTTAGCTGCACTGTATTTGTTTTTATAACCTTGTGCCTCTACCAGCTAAGTCAAAAAGATAGGAACTTAGATTACTTTACTTTTTATGCATATCAGCAAAAGAGGGAGCTTCCCCTCTTAATTTGAAGAGCAGTTAATACTGTGCATAGTTGTTCGTTTCCAATACGTACTCCAGAGGTGCGAATTGAAATGCCAACACATTTTTCTTAGAAATATCCTAGAAATGCTGCAGAAATTCAAGGAAGGCCAGCTGTCCTCACTTAAAAATAGTCAAAAAAATTATAAAAAACACCAAAAAAAACCCAAGAACAAATATATAATACATCAAAGAATGCCTAGGAATTCAGGTCAGTAGGTAAAAATTGATATTCAAGGGTTTTTATATGCTACAGATTGACTTTTGAACTTAAATTCCAGATGCGTATTAGGTCCGATACTATCATGTCCCCAATCTGGAGGTAGTTTGATTTAATTAATTTAATTAATTAAGTTGTCCAATTTCATGATATTTCATAAGGATGACTGATTGATTTTTTTTTTAAATTAAAATAATATTAAATTAGTTATTTATAAGGTTATCAAACAATTATAAAATAAAGGTGACCTTATATTTAATTAATTTAATAAAGTGACTCAAATAAAATAATATTATAATATAAAGTCACTTAAATAAAATAATACATCATTCTAGAAGCTTCTTGGAGATGTGGGTGAAAAAGTATAAAAAGAAGCTTTGGCTAGGCATTTGAAGCATGGTTGAGTTGATTACTTCATTTTCTACATTTGTTGGAGCTGATTGCTTAGCAACTTCGCTTGTGAGATAGCAAGCCTAGCTGGTTCCTAGTTTTGCTTGTGCAATACCAAGCCTAGCTAGTTTGGGAGGAGTTACTTCAAACTCCTCAAGTGGGCAAAATTAGTGGCCTTTGGCCAATTTTGAAGATTGAAGAGATTTTGTATCAGCTTGTTGAAGCAATAGAAGAAAATTGATTTTGGCTCTTGACTACAACTCCATCATTGAAGGCATATTGATTTAAGAAGAAGATTGCAGAATTATAGAAGGCATTTCCCAATCCAAGGTTGAGGACAATTTTGTGAGAAGAAGATTTACATTTGGCAGACATTTGCAGCTGATACATTTTGAAGAATAAACTCAGACTTCATATTTGCTGGGCGCACCACTCAAGGGGGACGATTTTGGTGTTTGGGGCTTTGAAAATTTCCAAATAAATTCATAGAAGGTCGATTTGATGTAAGGAAGATAGGCGCAGCATTGGGCAAGCAAATCACTTCAGTTTCAAGTGGAATCGACTTCACCATTGGCTGCTACAGCTTGTTCCAGGTTCCTGCAAGTGTTATTTTCTGTTGCATTTTGTCATATTCTCATATAGGGGCTGTAGGTTGTTGCTGTTAGCAACTTAGTATTGTAATTCAGTCACTAAGAGTCCAAAGAAAATTGTAATTGCAAGGCTGAAGCTTAAAGGGACAGACTGTATTTCATTTTCAGTTATAATGCCAAGTTGAAACATGCATATCAGCATTATATGTATCTAGTTTGTAATCTCTTTCATAATGATAATTGAAGGAGGAGAGATAAGGAGTTGTTTGCCAATTATTTGCCCAAATGACTCTCTTATGCAATTGCATTTCATTTATCTAGGATGCATGCCAAGTGTTTGTCAAAATGTATCTTGGCTGTAGGTGAACATTTTATATCAGCACTTCATATATATGCATTTGAAAATACAAAAAGAAGTTGCATATCATTCTAGTCTTTCAAATAGTTACTTTGCAATCATTTTTATGCTTCAAAACTATCTTTGGCACCAAAACCAAATCAATTCAAGCAAACTGAAACAAAACATCAGCAAATCTGAGGTTGCAAGAAAAGTGTTTGACAAAATTACCTGGTGCAGGAGCACCTAGGCTGACCTCCACCTTGTTTGTCTTCAATTTTGGCTTGTACCTGACCTTAGCCAAGTCAGGATGTTTGTGAGTTTGATTTGGACCTTAGAAGGTCTTGTATTTGTGTGATGAGTTAGTCACTAGGACTTAGGACATCCTAGTTTAATCAATGTTGTTACATTTTGCTTTAAATTAGCTTTAGACAACCTATGTTGCAATGTAGAGCTTTAAATGTGTAATCACAACATCCTCGTTGTTTGAAGATGCCAAGAGGCAGTTAAGGTGTTGATGGCTCGTAATCAAGGTGTTAGAGGTCCAAGGATTCGGGATCATGACATGATGGTAAGTTGCAAGAATATTGTGAAATTGCATGGCAACATTTTGTGTGTTTGCATGCAACTTAGTGGGGTTGGATTCCCTGAAATTTAGGAACATGGGATCGATCAATATCCCTTGAAATGAGGCAAAGGCATCGATGTAAAAAGGTGTGGCTCGTAGATAGCAATCAGTTTTAGTTTTGTTGTAATCAAGTTTGGCTTTTGAATAGAAAGAACTCTGTTTTCCTGCAAACCCCGTGTGTTTTCAGATAACAGTGATATCTAATGTGTTATATACATTGATTTGGCATTGGTACTGTGTTTACACAACATATTTTAGCATTCTTTCTTTTGTAAATAGTTTCATTCGATTTAGATTAGGAGTTTTGTGTGAATAAAGCAGTGTTTAGGGTGTTTGCTGTCTCCTTCTGAACAGTCAGTCTTGTTTATGGCTTCCCCATAAAATCCAACCACGGGATCACCCGGAGACTGGATTGAAATGATAGGGAAGCCAGTCATTTGTATATATATTGCAATAGGAACCATGGGAAAGCAAGTAAGCAAGTTTAAAATCAAACCCTAGGCGAGTTGTGACTGCCCGGTTAGAGGTTTGAGAGGTAAAAGTTGAAGAACTTAGGCAGGGGAAGAGACCATTGTACGGAATCCGTACAGTTCCAGGTGGGGTAAGGTAAGGTCTTCACATGCCAAAGGAATTGAGACTTCCATCAATCCATTAGAAGTAGATCTAAAGGAGAAAGCAGTGAAACCCTAGAAAATAGGTCAATTAGCCCTTCTATCCAAGATTGTAGGAATCAACTGTACGGAACAGAGAGAGGTCTGAAACCAAGTGCAAGATTTAAAAGTCCAAAAAGGGTATCAGGAAATCAAGTTTATTTGATAAGTTGTTTGGCAGATTTAAGCAAGAAAAGCCAAAAAGGGACTGGTAAGGGCTACTAGAAACTAGGCCTGAGCAAAGCAATTTCTTGAAAGCGGGTAATTTGAAGATTGAACACCAAGTAAGATGGACCTATTTGGATGCAAAAAGCATGAGGACAGTGTCTTCAACTCCCCTGCAAGTAGTTCAAGTTTGGTATTGAAGATGACACTTAGACCCTTCTAAGTGTAGGAGATTGACTATAAGCTTAAAAGGTGTTAAGTCCTCTAAGGTTAAGCACAAAGATTTGAAACTCTTGGAGCAGAGTTTGAGTAAGGCTTAGTTAATGATCTAAGTCAGAATAGAGCCTAGAAATTGTCAGGTTCTTGGTGGAAGGCAGAGTGGAGTCTTCTAATAAGTTGGTGCAAGCAAACCTTGGAGGTCTCATACACCATTACCAAGGCTGCAAATCAGTGTTTTTATATCAGATTTGGTCAGGCACATTACAGTGAGATGACATCAATGCTTTTTCATGAGATACTTGTAAAGGATATGTCATAGAGAGTTCAGGAGACTTCATGATCTCTCTTAGCAGAGGGTATGCCCTGCAAATGAATTTAGACATTTCATTTGGATACATCTTTTATACTTTGAATTAAAGAAACGCACTATTGATGCTATAGGGTTCAATTAGTTCTTGTTCTTGGTTGTAGCAACATTTTTTAAACAATTTCACTTATACCGACCATGTCATTATAGTATGATACTAATATCAAATACAAAACAAAATACTTAAAGGAAGGTTTACCATGTCCCAAACTCTATATTCCAAACTATAAATTTATAAACTATATTCCACCAAGCTTCCGGGATGGGGACGGTAGGGGATGAAGGGACACGTTTCTGTCAAGAATATTTATGGAGGCCATTTTAGTGGACGACAAGGCACAGAAAAGGGGACTTTTAAAAAATATTGACAAATTTTAAATATACAAGGAAATTTCAAATATTCATATGATAGCATTGATAAGGCATTCATCATATACATTATAGATCCTTAATACATAACATTTACAACAAAATGCTCAAAGGTTGCAAGTTTCAACCACAAAATGGAAAAACCATAGAAAATATAAGCTGCAAAGAACTTGTGCAGTCAATGAGCCTATCTTCCTTGTCTCACGATTGTTGTGGTTGACAAAAGCGACAACAAGTTCCTAACTTTGTATTGAGATTGGAAAGAAGGCTACCTCAATAAGACTAAAATCTTTGCCATTATATGTTGTGAGCCTACAATTTTGTGAATGCAAAAACAATTTAAAACTACTGTTTTCAATAATAGAAAACCACCATCTTGGGACTGAAACACCCCCTTGAGAGGCACAAATGAAACTTGAAATCCTAGGTATTGTTTGTCTCATTATCTTGAAAACCCTACTATTTTGCCAACTAAAGTAGCTGAAAACTACTTTTACAACCCTAACAACATGTGACTATCATACACCTTAAAGGAGATAAAAAATTTGTTGCTTGTAGACCAAAATCTCTCATTAAGGGTTGAGAGGGGTGTGGGGCCCACTCAATAGAACAACAAAATTCTTTTTAATTCATTTTGAGCACTTTTTTTTAAATTGAGTGAACTAAAAGGGGATGACTGGCCCTCAGACACTCAAAGAACGGCATTGACATCCCTAACCATCCCCACAAAGTCCCTTCATTTCCGAGACATTATTGAACATTAGGGCCAAAAAAATTGAATGAGGATGGCAAGAGTATGTTTTCAAGTCAACCCCACATCCCTGAAATCTCCTCAGTATGGGGACATTTCAAAATATGTCAAGGACATGTCCCCGAGGAACATAGTTTATAAATAGTGTTTTATATGCTATGTGATTAGATTTGAGCTTACTAGTAGTTAATATAAGTTAAACGTATTGGTATAGAGGCAAAAATGAGCATTTTGTGAAAATTTAGTTTAACTGATGTAAAAGTGTGCTGTTTAAATATTTAAGTGTTTGGGAATGAGAGGGGAGATTCTCTACACATCCCTTGATGACTTCTTCGCTAGGGATGTGAAGAGCACAAAGATATACTGAGAGGGGGGGGGTAAATCAGTATATCAACTAACTTTTTCCCTCTCAACTCTTATCAACTTCAAACTCTAATACAAATCAACTATGCAAGAATATCTCAATATGAACAAGTTGACACCAAGATTTTACGTGGAAACCCTTACGGGAGAAAACCACGGTACAAACAATGTACTTTATGAAGTATATAAACTTTTACAATAAATGTAGGCACCAACCTACTTGAATCACCAAATAAGTAGGCACCAACCTACAAAGAGCACCAACCCTTAATCCTAATTTAGTAGACACCAACCTACAAGGAGTTTCAACCCCTAATGCTGATTTAGTAGGCACCAACCTACAAGGAGTTTCAACCCCTAATGCTGATTTAGTTTCAACTCTTCCTTATCACTTTTAACTCTCCCCTTTCTATCTCTCCCCCTTTGACATCAATGGCAAAGGGACTTCCAACAATGACTTGCTCATTTTTGTTTCATGAAGCTACAAGATATTGTGTATAGCTCCCCCTGAATGTATTGCCTTCTAAATAATTTTCTTCCTCATGGAAGCTTCTTCATTTTGACATCAATACAATTTCCAACAATTGAAGCCAATAGAAAATTTCTCATCATCTTCATTAGATATCAACCCATAAGTAGTTTTCTCTTCAACATTTTGAGGCACTTCATTTTAAATCATTTCTTCCAAAGGGCTGAAAGACAATGTTGAACTTAGCTCCCCCTAAATTCATGCTTCCTCTTAGAAAATTCATATTGAATTTTCATTGGATTCTTCATTTGTATCTATCTTCTTTTTCCAAACTTTTGTAAACTTTCTCTCCTTTTCAACGGTGTTCTTCTTCATATCTTGCAAAGGTGTTTCCATAAAATCACATCTACAAAAACGTGCTATGTGTCCAAAATTGTTACACTTGAAACACATAATTTTATGATCAAAGAAATTATAGTTTCTCCTAGTGAAGCTTGAACCTTTTCTTGCTTGAAATCTGCAGTTTATTGCTTTGTGTCCAAAGTAGTTGCATGAATAGCAATATCCATGGAAAGAGTAAAACTGCCCACCGTTAAATTTTCTTTCATTTTCCTTAAAACTTGTGACATTCTCATCACACTTTGTACATTTCTCCTTTGGCTTATTCAATTCATTTTTCAGCATGACAACTTCTTGTTCTAACTCATCACAATCTCTCTCTTTTGCACTTAACTTGTCCTTTAATTCACTTTCAGCTTGTTCAGCTTCTACAAATTGAGCCCTCAAATCTTCAATTATTTTGTTTAATTCCTCCAAACTTTTTGTCAATTCCTTAATTTTCAGTTTATGCTTGTTGACTTTCTTCTTCAATTCTTCATTTTTCTTGTATGCATAATGAAGTTCTTCCTCAAGATCAGTTTCTTCTTCTTCATTGCATTCTTCTCTTCTTCACATTCTTGATCAGCATTTTGTTCTTCATATTCAGCCATGAACAATATCTCTTCATCATCATTGCTTTGACTATCATCACTTTGTTCTTCTGAAGAGCTAGATTCTTTCTTTGAGTAAAAGCTCTTTCTGTGTTTTTGGAATCTCTTCTTTCCTTTTTTCTTGATGTAGGTTTCTTTTTCATTTTCACTAGAGTTACTATCACTGTAAGGACATTTAGAAGCATAATGTCCAACTTCTCCACAATTGAAGCACTTAAAAGGGAATTTTCCTTTATATTTCCCTTTTCCTTTCTTGAGTTTTCCCATGAAGTAAGCTTTTGTTTCATCACTTGATTTGTCACTTTGTTCTTCATGCTTGCTCTTGCCCTTTTTAGATGCTTTAAATGAGACTTCCTTTTGTGGCGATCTTCCTTCAATTCTCATCTCATAGGCAGCAAGGATCCCATGTAATTCATCTTTCGATAGCTTATCCAAGTTTGTCAATTCTTCCAATGCTGCAACTTTGGCCTCAAATTTTGTAGAAAGAGATCTTAGAATTTTGTCAATAATGAAGTCATCCTTGATCTCTTCACCAAGTCCCCTCATGATATTCACTATTTCATCAACACGAAGAAAATATGAAGCAATATCTTCATCATCCTCCATTTTGAGAGTCTCCAACCTTCTTCTATGAGTTTGCAACTTTGCCTTCTTAACTTTTGCATCTCCTTCATAAATATTTTGAAGTTTGTCCCAAATCTCTTTTGCTGATTTGCATCTCATGACTTTTGTAAACTCAGAATCTGTTAGGCTGCAAAGAAGAGCATGCTTAGCTTTTGTATTGTTTTCACTTCTCTTTTTCCCTGCTTGATCCGTTGGAGGGGTAGCTGGAGGTGAATACCCATCAACGACAGATTGCCACACATCAAACCCAAGTGCATTCAAGTATGCTTCCATTTTAATATTCCAAAATGCATAATTAGTCCCATCAAAGATGGGTGCTTTCACTGTGTTGTTATGATCTGCCATGTGTGCTCTTAAGGATCTCCTTCAAGCGGTTAGGCTTTCAAGAAGGACCTGGCTCTGATACCAATTGAAGAGCACAAAAATATACTGAGAGGGGGGGGGTGAATCAGTATATCAACTAGCTTTTTCCCTCTCAACTCTTATCAACTTCAAACTCTAATACAAATCAACTATGCAAGAATATCTCAATATGAACAAGTTGACACCAAGATTTTACGTGGAAACCCTTACGAGAGAAAACCACGATACAAACAATGTACTTTATGAAGTATATAAACTTTTACAATAAATGTAGGCACCAACCTACTTGAATCACCAAATAAGTAGGCACCAACCTACAAAGAGCACCAACCCTTAATCCTGATTTAGTAGACACCAACCTACAAGGAGTTTCAACCCCTAATGCTGATTTAGTAGGCACCAACCTACAAGGTGCACCAACCCCTACTTGCCAAGCACCTACTTAGCAAAGATTATAATTTGAATGATAATGTTCCACCTTCAATTGTTGCTTCCTCAACAGGTGATGGACAATACAACCAATCTACTTCTTCTCTTTGCCTTTCTTGCAAGATATAGCATATGATGAATTCACTTTTATCTTTCACACACAAATCTGCAATCACTGCTATTCATAAGACTGTCATAAATTATTTTTTCATAAATTTGCTCTTCTTACAAGTCTGTCATAAAACTTTCTTGTTTATCTGCACAATATTCTCTTTTATCTCTGCATGGACTCTTCACACAGAACTGCAACAAACTCTTCTTTCAACTCAGCTCATAGATCTCCACTTTTGATTTGCTCTCAAATCTGATTTAGATCTGCTCAACAAATCTTCAACTATCTGATCATAAGGTCTTCACAAAGTCTGTTCAATCTTCCTCAAAAAGGTCTATTCTCAGTCTGCTATAAATCCCCCATAAATCTGCTCTTAACTTCACTAATTTATCATTTATTTTGCTTCACATATCTGCTATATTCTTCATATTCTATGCTTACAAATCCTTAACATATCTGCTCACAACTCTTAACACACCTATCACTTTCTCAAATCTGATTCTGCACTTATTAATAATTTTCTATTATTATTCCTTCCCAGAATCTGCTTGTGTCTGGATGATGTAACTTTTAATCCAACCACCACTCTTGAAAATAATACATCATAATTCCCGAAACTCATATCTTATATATCTTCTCAAATGAAGGCAATAGACATACCTGTTCTTAATGGATATCACCCATCAAACATACACAACTCTTCATAAATAACAATTTTTGTCTTATCTGCCCTTCACATATTTAGTGAAGCTTCATTAATCGTAAATCGTACCACTTGACTTTGTCCTTTTAAAAAAATTCTGGAGTTGCATAAAGGATCGCATCACTCCATGAAGTAAAAGAACACACCTTTTCATAAATCTGAATTTAATTAAACCTTTGTTATGAATCGTATTCTTTTCACAAGATCATTCGTATCTTTTATGATGTGTAAATAAGACAAATTTGTCTTATTTGCCATTTGTCTTTATTCACATCTTGTTTTATTTATTTATTTTTTAGTTTTGTCTTATATGCTGTTTGTTTTTAACTTTCTGACTTTTGAAGGAATCGCACCATTTCATTTGTCTTATTTAAATTTGTCTTTTCTTAATTTGCTTTTTTTTTTGTCTTTTATTTTATTTGTACCTCTTCACTAAAGAAAATAAATCACACCGCATCCTTTCACAATGTAATTGTGATTTATATTTAATAATTGTTATTGTTTATTAAACTCTTTTTAGCGCTGACTTCTTGAATTGTTGTTTTTGTCTTTTCTCCAGCCATACCCAATATACTAACACACATGATATCAACGAATGCTAACCTCTTCAGATGATAGTCTCTTATCAAGATGTCATCTCCTCAGGAAATGTCTAATCTGACACCATAATCTGGCCGCTTATGAGTTTATCTGTATTCTATCATCCAAGTTGTTCCAACACATTTTGATTTATAACATTCAATTTCTTCAACACAGATTTATTTGCAATAATCTGATCTTTAATATCAATCTGATCTTGTTCCACAGTGATTTCAATCTGATCTTGTTCCATTCAATTTCTTCAATTTCTTCAACACAGATTTATTTGCAATAATCTGATCTTTAATATCAATCTGATCTTGTTCCACAGTGATTTCCAATAATCTGAACAATGAATTATTCAACTTCAATTTCTGATCTGTATTCCATCGAACTAAAAGATCTTCAACAGGCTTGACTACAAATTCTGAGAGATCTGAATATAGATCATACAATGAACTCTATTTGACATCAAGGACAACATTTCCAACATGATAATCTGAGTTTCTTCATTTATTCTTTAATGATCTTTTTCATTTCATGTTTGACATCAATGACAACATTTCCAACAGGATGTGTACAAAGATTTCTCAAATTTTCCACCCTCCAAATGTCCAGGATATTCAGGAGTGCATTCTAGTGGTTATGAGTATAGTCCAATTTAGCTTTTATGAGTATAATCTGATTTTGATTTAGGTGAGGGTGAGGCATTGGCATAGCAGCAATAAATCTTAGATTGTCTGCATGTAGTCATTTTGTATTTGCAGTCTTTTGGCCTTTTCATTTTGTCGTATTATGTATATGCACATTGGTAATGAAAACTCAAATTGAAATGATTAGACGTGGAAAGTGCTGGAACTCAATCTGAAAATGCAAAAAAATTCCTAAATCCTAGCCCCCCTGTGCTTTTAGCCTTATTGTGCCCATTATATATAACTAATCTTTGAAATCTTCAAATGGATCTTCCCTTGGTCAAATTGCCTAAATGTTGTTCTTCACTATCCCCCATGTTCCTGTCAAATGCTCAAAGTCTTGTGTCACACCCATACAAAACTCGCTATTTGTACTTAGTTTCTCACATTTGGCATCAAAGACATTGTCATTGTGTTTAAACCAAATTTATTTTGTGCTCTTCCCAATCAACTTGCAAGGTTATTTCTGTCATGGTCTTTGCACTCTACATCTTTTGCACGATGATTGACATGGCAGCTGTTTGGTATGGAACAATGGCAAGGTTTGATGGTAATCAATGACAACAGCTGTAATGTCCCAGTTTTTTATGTGTCAGCATAAAATTAGATATTTAATTTAAGTTGCCAAAAATGGTGATTTTTAAAAAAAGGACAACTTAAATTAATGGTGCAAAAAGTAACTTAAATTATAAAAGAATTAAAGTGAACTAAATTAAGTTACTGCTGGATGGATTTTCAAAAAAGAGATAAAATTAAAAGTGAAAATGGGAATAAAGGAGAATACAAGAAGACAGGAGCAGTTACGTGAGGGAAAAGAATAAAAGATCGCTGGAGCATTCTTGCAAGGAGGCTTGGTTTTATTTTTTGGTTCTTTGGAGAACTGGTTTGCAGGACTTGGGGACACAAACCCTGCAAGTTCATCGATTTGGATGAAAACCCAAATCTGTAGCCTGTGGAACCATTCAGGTTTCACGCATGAGTTTATTGATATCAGTTTTGAAGTCTTGTGTAATTTTAATATTGAAGCAGATTTCAGTGGTTGAGGTTTGAATGTATATGCTGTTGTTTACAAACTGCTAGAGTCGTTGTCTGTAATATCTTCACCTCAGCTGGCAATGACTAGTGGTTCAAAAAAGAAACATACTGAGACTTCTTTAAGGATTCATACAGAAATAAAGAAATCACACTCGGGACTAAATGGTATCAGCTGTTATAGGGGTCGATGTCTGTATACTGTGAGTGGCAGGAAGATATAAGAGGCCTTGGTTTTACATTTAAATATCTGCAAATTGTGACGAGAACATAATGGGAGCTGCTCTCAATATCAGATATTCGGGAAACTTGGGGAGTCGATATTAATTAAGGGAAGTTCGTATTTATATCAGAGCACCATAATGTTGCTTCAGGGAAAGTCGAGTTAATTCAAAGCAAACAGGTTATATTGCCATTAGTAAAAAATACGGCTGGAGCTTCAAAGATTATGCAGCTAGAGCTAAATCTTCCTTGCTCGGGTGCTTTTTACATAAGTTCACGACTGGTGGAAGAGTTTCAGGCTACAGGATGTGATCAACCCAGCTAACTCAACCTCAACTTCTGAACTAAACACTGATTGTTTGTTGTTTTTACTTGTTTTGGTGAATGTTTAGACAATTTTAAGGAAGTACAACAAGCATAATATTATGATAAAATGGAATTTAAAGCTAAAATTGAGAAACTGCCATTGTAATAAGTCTTAAATAACTGCAACAAAGAGATTACATTGTAAAAGTCCAGGTGACTCTCAACCCCGAAACCCTAACTGAAAATCACTGATATTGTTTGTTTTGATGGTTTTGTATTTTTTTTGTGTTTTTGAGGTTTTTGAGAAATAACAAGAAAGCTGCGATTTGCTCTAAAATTGCTTAAAAATTCATTAAAAATCCTAAAGCAATGAAAATGCTCAGAATATATAGGCGCACCAATTTATTAAGTGTCCAGAGCTTTTACAATAACAAAAATTGAACAATGAGTGAAATATGATTTTATTTTAAAGGAACCTGATGGCTGTTGCAGCAGCATGAAAGAATGAACAAGATGGTGTGGCTAACGTGAATCTCCGAGCACAGACAAGAGAAATCCCCAGATAACCTAGGCGCACTGGAACCCTCTGCCAGAAACTGAAGATGAAGGCATTTCTTTCTGAAAAAGAGAAGTATGGCCCTGCAAGGACAGAACTGTACTGCCCAGCAGCAATAATGAAGATGGTACGGCTTTATGGAAAATAGTGCCAGATCCCTGAGAAAAGAACTCTGTGAAGTCGCCTCAAACCACTGATGATTAATCTCTATTAAACCCTGTCTGAATCGATCAATAAGCTCAAACTGTAACCTCTGTGTGAAGTCACCAAGTAGACAAGCTTCAACTGGTATTGCACAGTCTTAGTATGCCAGATTCTGAAGAGGTATCGTTCTCCAAAATCGTTCATCTGCTGAAACCCTAGGTTTTGCAAACTTCAATGCTCAGAGCAAATAGAAGACAAATTGAATAATCAAAATCATATGAGTTCGATTTGTCTTGGCAGTCAATATATACCCTTCTTGAGAAATTCGACCTCAGCATTCTTTTTTAATAATCATTTAAATAATGATTAAATTCGCCCCTTTTGACTTAGGAGAAAAATAATAAATAAATGGCGTCCCATTAATGAATAAAATAATTATTCATTATAACAAATATTTCACTTTATTATAAAGTATTAAAAATACTTTATAATATGCCATTAATTATTAATATTTAAATATATTAATAAAGTGACTTTATAACATAAAGTCAAAATATCAAAATATTTAATAATCATTAAATACTCCGTTATTTCTCCATCTGACCAACAATTGATGAACTGGGTCGAATTTGAGCTAATTAGCTGAACCAGGTGCCCTGCCCAAAATAGCAGCTTCCACCTGCCCGACTTTCTAAAAATAGAAAGTAACTGAAAAACCACTCTGAAAGAGTCTGCGAAGGCCCAACCTGAATCAACTGAAAGAAAGATGCTCCTGAACGTCGAGTAACTGCCTCGAATGATCCTCTACACACCACTATCAGCCTACGAGGATCAGAATGATAGGCTCACTCCTCGACAAACAATGTCAACTAAAACGGGGACATTACATACATACAACAAACATACCCCGAAACCTCCAGATTAATTAACTAAGAATTTCTGGAGCTTGCCAGTCAAGAACCATGTAATTTGAAGAAAAACGACTTCCACCTCCAAATCTGGATTCCTCCTGCTTAGAAACTGCATCAAAAGCCTTGAGAGATCAAGGCCTCCAAGATGGTAACCAATGAGCCCAAAAGAAAGGCGTTTTAGCCTTTTGTGAGAAACACGCCTCCCAAGAGTAGTACGGCCAACTCAAGGAGAATGTACGGCTGGAGATCTTTGTTGCCTATAGCTGCTAAATGAAGGAAACTCAACCAATCTGCCCTTCCTTATTGAAAACTGTAAACAACTGAAAAGTAAATATCTGATGAAGCTCAAATTGACTTCTGAAATGAAGCCATCCCTGTAGCAAAGATTCAGCTGGTCTTTCACAACCTCAAGTCTGCAAAGCACTGAAGAATTCTTTCTCTCCAATGGTGGTAATCCACTGTAACCCTTGTCTCAAACAAATGCACAAAGAAGATAATATAGAAGCAATTTCAAATGATCATAGAATTAATGAGGTTGAATTGCCCCTTTTTCCTTATATCTCCAACAAGGCACGATTCTCTAAAAGTGACGTCATTTGCTATTAAATACATTAAAATGTATTAAATTCCATTCAATAGTTTAAATTTCCACTTTATGAAGTGAGCGCACCTTTTAATTGACTTAAGTGATTTAATTTTTCACTTTATAATCCTTGAGTCATTACTTTAATATATTTAAGTGGATTTTTAACTTTTATAAAGTCAATTTGACTTTATAATATACCAATAAGTTAAATAATTAACTTAACCACAAAAATATTCATAACTCCCTCCAAACTCAATATTTTCCTGTGTTGTC
This sequence comes from Sequoia sempervirens, assembly GCA_007258455.2. Lineage (NCBI taxonomy): Eukaryota > Viridiplantae > Streptophyta > Pinopsida > Cupressales > Cupressaceae > Sequoia > Sequoia sempervirens. Next base: position 269,678 of record VDFB02351102.1, read on the forward strand.
AAAAGCTGGCGAACACTAAGCAACAAACGCCTGTATTGAATCCAATACTGAAGTGAAGGAGTGGGAATGACAATACCCACCAAAAACGGCCACTAACCCCCTAACCAGATCCCGTCAGCCTACGAGAGTCCGAGTAATAGGCTAACCATCATCAAACAAGATCACACTGAAAAAGGGGTCATTACGATCCGCCCTCCCTAAACTTGCTTGTCCGCAAGCAATCTCAACATCAACGAATACACCACTCCACCAAGATCCCAAGGTAAGTGTTGTGTAATGTCCCTCATGCCACCAACCATCTTTCGATGCTCAGCACTGATCTCAACTTCACCATGCCAGAAGTGGTGAAGCCAACAAACGGAACCCAACCAGACTGCAGTGCCAACCCTGTCAACACCTGGGTCTCAATGCAAACTGAACTCACATCCATCTGTCATGTGGAGATAAGAATAACTGAAAGTGGCCACAACACCACATCTCTCTCCGTTCATTGCCAATCTCCCATGAATGTGATATCCAAACAATCCATCATGCCCACTAACACCATAATCTTCCAGAACCCATGTATCCACTAAAAACCTCTATGACATAGAAGTAGCAATTCCCGCCGGATACATGTCAGCATGATGAGAAACTGAACGCTGACCCTGCAAGTCATTCTCCACAAGGCAATGAGTCGAGTACTTGCAGCCACTAGTCCCATCTACTGGAGATGGTAACTCTCCTCCAGATTCATGTGTCATAATAACACTAGTGGCTGATCCACTAAGTGTGTATTCCACTTCTCCGTCCGATTCAAGCAGCTCCTCCTTTGCATGCTCAACTTTAACATGTCCCTCACTTGGAAGAATTTGTGACCTAAAGTGTGACTCCCTTTGTTTCTTTGCTTGATCTAGCTGGTTACAGCGTTCCTTGACCTCTTGCAAACGTTGTTTGTAGCTTGAATCTCCAATATATTCTTCATGTTCCACATGCAAATCTTCAAAGTTAATGTTTGGAGATTCCATAACATGATCATCTTCATGTGATTTATTTGTCACCTTATGATTTTGTGAAGGTAATAGACTGCTGTTCATAAAATCAGAATTATTAGAACCTATATTTTCTGCACCTTCTTCATCTTTGACACTTCCAACTTGCGTGCCAATATTTGTAGATCCTTCCTCAACATTTTCCTCATATACCCTCACATCTACATCATAATTGTGCTCAATAGTTTGGTTGCAATTGCAAAAATCAGAATTATTGTCATACCTTTGTGTCATGTTTTCGACATCTCCAAGGACTTCCCCCTTCCCTGAAACATCTTTTGTATTGGTAGAATCGTTTGCATTAGCGTTTGTTTTCCTTTCTTTTGCAAACAAAGGATCCAATATCTCCGGATGTTGTAGAAGCCTTGTTAAATTCTTATTGTTGTACCCAAAACCAAAAATTTTGCTTCACTAAGGCATTTTGCTTAATTGAGTCTTAATCTCGTTAAAGTGTCGTCAAATGGTCGTTTTTGGGGTTTTCAAATATGGAGTTGGTGTCAGTACTATGTCAGTCTGTTGCCGAAGAGATTTAAGAAAAATGAAAATCTGAACGAAAAACATCAAAATTTTCTATCTCTGGAGAAGGGAGCACATTCTGAAATAGGCGCCCTATTTTTTTAGGGGCTCAGATCCTGTTTTTAGGGTTTGTCACCTCCAGCAGACATTTGTCCGGCATCACGTCAGATTCGCAGTGAGCTATCAAGCCTGTCAAACGGACCTGTTTTGTTCGAGTTACGGAAGATACAATGCAAATCGAGGCGAAAGCGAGAATTGGCTAACACTGGAGAAAAGCGCAACTTTTCAGAAAGGCGCCCATCTTTTTGAGGTGCCAGATGTAGGTTTTTGGCTGAATGCCACCCAAGATGTTTATCTCACATTCGTTCAAGCTTCGCGACGCATCCGTCAGTGGGTGAATCTGAGTTGCTGAAGCATCTGAAACTGAGGTCAAACGTTGGGTCAAATCTTAGTCAAAATATCAGAGGAAAAGCAAAAGAGCACATTGTGGGAAAGGCGCCCAAGCTTTTCAGACCTTTAATGCTTTCTTTCTGATGATTTCAGATGCCTAATGTGTCCGTGTTACGTTCAGCTTTCCGTTGCCTGTCTCCGTCAGATCAGAAGACGTCTCAGCAGCGTGCAGTGGAAGTTTTTATATTATTTTTGTCGTTTCCAGAAATGGCTAAGTCTGGAATGAAAAGAGCAACTTTTGAAAGGGGCGCTCTTGTTTTTCACCCCTCAGATGACGTTTTCTGGGGAAATGTGCCTTTGCAGCTGTCGTACAGAACGAGCTTAGCTTCGCAGTGAACCTGAGTTCCAGTCCTGAAAGTTGATAAATCAGAAGTTATGAAGGATTTGTTTTTCCCTTCGTACGAAATGCAGAAGTCAAAATTTGACTAAGTCAGGGAAAAAGCGCAGCTTTTCAAATAGGCGCTTGGATTTTTGAGCCTTCAGATGTCAGTTTTATGACGTGCAGTGTCAAGATATCATTTGATCAGTTTTTACTTAGCTCCGCGATGCACCTGTCAGCCAGCCAATCGGAGAAGTCAGTTAATCAGTGTCAGAGGATGAACAGAGGTCCCAACAGTGGTTTTTAGCTTAAATTTTCATGAAATTTGGCTAAGTCTGGAATTCGTTTGAGAGCTCAAATTTGAATTTTCGAAAGAGAGTTGAATGGACGCCTTAACTGGAGTTCTGACTGCAGTTAGACTGAACGATTTCTGGGTTGTCATCTTCAGTTCGTTTATTGGCATGTGGAGTGATCTTTTAGTTTGCATGTCGAGTTAACTGGTTTGCATGTTCAATTAACTACCTTGCATGTTAAGTTAACTTGATTGCATGTTAGGTTTAACTGAAGTTTATTACTGAATGTCAACTGAAGTTTGCATGCATGGCGATTTTGGTCAAAATTGTGAAGATTTTAGTGAAGATGGCGCTTCATCAAATGTCAACTGAAGTTCAAAAGGGACGAATTGAAGCATGAAGCATGATTTGTGAAGCATGAAGCATTTTTAGTGAAGTATGGCGAATTTGAAGTTGATAACTTCACTCATGAAAAGGGTCGCTATTTTTAGTTTTTGAAAAGTGAAGCAAGATAATAGTGAAGATGGCGCACTTTTCAAGGTTATAGCAACTTTAGTTTGAAAAGGGTTGCTATTTTTAGATTATAATTGATTAAAGCATGAAGTTGGCGCATTCTTGAAAGGCCAACTGAAGTTCCAAAAGGGTCGCTATTTTTAGCATATTTATTGCATGAAGATGGCGAATCCTTCATCTTATTCTTGATTGTTAACTGAAGTTATCAAAAGGCACGCCTTAATTCAAGTTTGTGAAGATAAAGCAAGGTTGAAGATGGCGAATTCTTTATCTCAATCAAATGTCAACTGAAGTTATCAAAAGGGTTGCTTTAGGTCAAATTTGGTGAATCCAAAGCAAATGTGAAGGATGGCGAACTTGATAAGGTTGCTAACTGAAGCTAAAGTCGCATGGTTAAGTTTAACTGAAGACTTGAAAGGCAAACCCTAAAGCACATCCACTTATTGAGCTTGTTTGAGTTCCAGTTAACTATTATGAGGTCCAATAAGAAGCTAAGCACCATTTTAATGCATGCTTTATTTAGTACGAATTTCTTATGATGAAATTCTATATATTTCAAAGATGCCGTCCATTATTGCATCATCTTTTGCTCTGAAAGCTTGTATTCCTTTGAGCGACCAGCAAGCTTAAGGTGATTCAGGTGTCCGTTTTCAGCGTTCTTCGAAGCTACGAGCTCAGATTCTTCAGAGGAAGTCAATTCTAGACTTTATTTCCACTTTGCATGCAGGTTTTATAAAGATTCGAAGAAGAGAGTTGCAGATTTTTCATAAGCAGACAAGCAAAACTTTCTATCTTCTGTCTTATTTCTTCTATTTCTCACCTTAGGTACTTTCTTCGCATGCCAGAGTAATTCAACACATTTTCAGAATCTGATCATCTGGGTTCTCATATTTCAGCGTTTGCAACAAGACCCACTTCTTAGATTTTTTCAAGAAAATCGCCCCGTAGCCTTCATTCTGAAGCTCTGAGCCTTTTTCCGAGAATCTCTCTGCATGTGGGCTTAAATCACATTTTTTCCAAAATCCAGCTATCTGGGTTTGTTCAGAATTCAGTTGTGTACAAAACCCATGTTCTAGAATTTCTTCGAAAATTTCTTCTGTCAGAAGCTATTTTTAGCCTTGTTCAGAGTTTTTCAGAAAGTTCTTCAAGCATATTCGACTTTACAGTCAAAAGTCACCATTTTCAAAATGCAGTTCAATCTCATTGATTACAAGGTGAAATCAGTCCTTACACATAATTTCACCAAGACTTCAGATACAGACCTAAACCATGTTTATCCAGTGGTCAATCTGAGCAGTTTAGAAGGTGTTAGCAGCAATTCGATGAGGAATCTTGAGCGTTCCGGGTTGCTGGCAGCAGCATCCATTCCTGTTTCTATCTTCGATCTTGAGTTCGTACTTGCTTGCATTAAGCATTATGACTCGTCTTCACGACAGATCAGATCGGTTGATGGAAGAGTGGTTTGCAGTCTCAAGCCGAATGACATAGAGAAATGTTTTGCTATTCCTCCTCGCTCAGATAACTTTACTGTTGATCTTGAAGCTTGCGATAAGATATGGGATGCTGATCATCAACGTTCACAGAGAAAAGTTGCTCAGAAATGGTTGACAATTCAGAAAACTAACTTGCCTAAGAAGGTTGGTCGTGGTGAATTTAAAGGAGAAGTTGCTATTTTGATCACCTTACTCAATCGAGTTACCGGCCAGTCAGATGCTAACACTTTCCGTCCATGGATGTTCTACCTGATTACCAGAATCCTTGATGGCACAGAACGTTTTGACTGGGCTATGTTAATTAGTGATTGCTTACATCAGCAAATTTCTAACTTTCTCAAGCATCACGAGTTTCATATGATATCTTATTTGGTCTACTTGGTGGCATTTCAAGGTAGTTTCAGACTTCTTAAAACCAATGGTACTCTCGGTGTTCAGCGTATTCATGAGTATTATCCACAGCTAGAGTTTTCTCAATCTGAGCAGGACTTCCGAGTGGTGAATGATCACTTTTCCATGAGAACAGTGAGAGATCTTGATGATGAGATGCACATTCGTATTTCAGCTGAGGCCAAATCAGCAATGGAGACTTGGGCAGATTGGTTCATACAGTTTCCTACTTTCACATACCTCCGAGTTTATGGGTATGTTGGAGAGCCTCTGATGTTGCCAAGATATCCGTCAGACAAGATTGTCTTTATGGAGTTTCTCAGGCAAATGCAGCATGTTCACTTCTTTCTTCGTAGTCGTCATAAGGCTGCGGCAAATTTTCCATTCTCATTGGGAATTTTCACATGTGATGCAGCAACAGATGCCAGGCGTATGTCTACTGAGATTGAAAGATTCAAATTCAAACCTTATACTGAGAGGCGTTCCTATGATCCTCTCGGTCATTATGCAAATCGGTTAGAGCGAGGGATTGCACATACGCCGGCACTTGAAGATTTCTGGGCAAATTGTGAAGATGAATTCGAGGTTCGTCGTCGTCACTATTGTAGACTTACTGTTGGACAGCTCTCTGATTACTTGTCAGAAGATGTTGATGGTTTGTCGGATGATGATGGAGAGGTTCTTCTCAATTCTTATGTTAAAGATCAAGTTGCCAGGCAGCCACTTCGCTCACCTGATTGGTATGCTAAAGAGAATATTTCTATTGAAGAGATTTCCAGATCAGTGATCAAAACTAGCAAGTTATTCTTGGAGAGCAAACGGACACGGAAGTCAGTTCCTGTAGCAGAGCCGCCAAAGGATTTCTCGTCATTGCCTTCTACTTCTAGAGCAAGACCCAGAGTCAAAGCTATTATAATACCTCCGGAAGGGGTTAGACTCAGTGGAAACACAGGGAAAAGAGCTACTGGTAAAAGGAAGCAGAAACAGATTGAGAATATTCCTGAGGTTCCAGTAGAGACAGTTATTCAAACTGAGCCTCACGTTTCACTTCCTAGTTCACCTCACGTTCCGCCTATTGATATAGATTCTGAGCCTGAGCCACAAATTCAAGCAAGATCGGAGACAACTGAACCACCACAGGTAGATACGTCAGGGACAGTCTCTCCTCGGATTGAGAATATTGTTCAGTCTTGTTGGCTCGAAAAGTCTTTAGGGAGACAAAGGCGTGAACCATCGTACAACCTGGATTTATCTGAGTTCGGTGAACCTTATCAGAGAAGGTCAAACAAGAAGATAAAGAAACAGGTTCACATTGAAAAGACTCCTGAGTCCGAGATTGTTATTGAAGTTGCCGTTCCTCCAGAGGGTAAAAGTTTAGATGAGGTCGAAGTTGGTGATTTTACATTCACTAAGGCAAATCTTGGCAGGACTACACGAGAGACAGATGTAACTCTTCTTAAGATTGTTACCAATAATCTTGAAGAGCGTATCACGAAGGATGGAGAAGATAAGGCTTTACTCAAAACTGAAATTAGTCAACTTCGTCAATACATTTCTGATCTTGTTCATGGGAATCCAAATAAAGCACCTGTCCTTCCTCAGCACACACCTGCAGAGAAACAAAAATTGGATTAGTTAGTCAGTCACGGCAGACTTTTGGATGATTGGATTGACAGTTTAGTTGCTGCTGGTAAAACTCTTCTTGCAGATTTGTATCAGTTGAGGAGTGAGGCACACAAACTCCGTCAGGGTATTCAGTTGCTGGATATTGCAGTTGCAGAGAGTTTGGCAAAGGATCGCGTTCTTGTATCTCAGTTATCAGTTGCATGCGATGCTTTGGAGGAGATCGAAGATCAAGAGAAAGTCTTCACTTGGAGAGAGCAGCACCTTCTCAGAACAGAAATATGTGAAAAGATTTCTTCCAAATTGTTTTCACTGAAGGATGACGTAGTTGGAGTACTTGCACTTGTCAGTGGCTTCGTTGTTCAGATTCCGTGTCATTATCTTCTCGAAGATGGCACGTATGTGGAGTTGGAAAAAGTTCAAGCAGAATTCGAGAAGCTGATTTATGACAGCCTTGAAGGTAAACCTAGGGCGCCAAAATTAGAGAATGTTTCAGTAATTGCAGCCAGTTTGAGAAAGGCGACTGAAGAATGCAAAGATGGTGTGCACACAATTACTGAGAGTGGCAGAGAACTAAAGAAACAGACTGTTATTTTTAGCAGCATCAAAGTGCCAGATGACAGGGAGATCGATGAGTTCTTGGTTGAAGTGTTAGACCGAGTTGACATGGAGTGATCTGTCAGTTAGAACGTGTAGTTAATTTCTAGGAGGGTTAGTCTGAGCAGCGATTAACTTGACTTCCGGTCTTGATTCACTTACTGGCTGCTGTCATATCTCATCTCGGAATTATCAAACACGAGGAGTTAGGGTTAGGGTTTCTGGATTAGCGAAGGTAGTGGCCGATTAACTTTGCTTTAAATAAGGGCGTGCGTAGCGTTGTGTCCAGTGGGTTATTTGTACCCGGTTAAAGGCGGGGTTGGTTGCCGGTTAGCGTATAGTTCATTGGGGATTTGGAGTAACTTGCATGCATTTGCAGAAGCGTAGTGAACTCAAGGTGATTTTAGGGTTACCTACGCAGCCGATGCCATAAATAAGAGCTTGCTCATTTGTAATAACTTTTTTTGCTTGAGAGAGAAATATATCTTTAGCCTACTGCTTGCCCTCAATATTGCTCTTTATGGTATTTGTTCATGTGTCTTCATTATTGCAATTGATTGTTATGCCACATAGGGTTTCGAAAGATTGTAATGCTGGATTCTTCCATAGTTTAGAGAAATCTGTTTTGTGAATCTTTTATTGTTATGATCGAACGTTATGCCACACAGGGTTTCGTAAGATTGTCATGATAAAACCGTTTTGTGAAGTGTTTACTATGCTGATTGAGTGTTATGCCACACAGGGTTTCATAAAGTTTTCATGGTGAATCTTCTCTTAGATTAGGAAAATCTGTTTTGTGAATCTTTTGTCATTACGATTGAGTGTTATGCCACATAGGGTTTCACAAAGATTTTGATGATAAAAGCTGTTTGTGAGTCTTTACTATGCTGATTGAGTGTTATGCCACATAGGGTTTCATAAGATTATCATAGCAAATTCTCAAATCTGTTTTGTACTTAATAAACTTGTTCAGATTGAGATGATAGTTGCGCCACCTTGCCTTCAAGTAGAGAATCTGAATGCGTTTATCGTCTGATAGTCATAACCTTGCTCCGTTTCCTCTTGCTCTGTTTTCCTGAGAAGATTGGATAGATATAAGTTGTAGTTTAGTTGATTTGCGAAACCAGAGAAAACTCAGCTGCAATGTGTAAGTTCTTTCAAGAAAGCCTTGTGCCTCTAGCAGCTGAAACAAAAAGACAGGACATAGTTTTAGCTTATTTTTCCTTTGCAAGTACATTTGTCAAAGCATAACGAGGGAGCTTCCCCTCCATAATTTGAAGAGCACTCATTACGTAGTGTGCATAGGCTGTTCATAACAACTTCTACTCCGGAGGTGTTAGTTGTTACGCCAACACTTATCATAGTTTTGAAAGGTCTGCATGAATTCTACCATAAGTTCCTCGATGGACTTCATCTTTCCCATGACCGAAACAATGCAAGAGTGTTGGTCACTCGAAAGTCACTGTATGATCAATAGAAATTTCCTTTTCAAACCCAACAGGGTGGCAGGAGACCGCTCCAATACCACTGTGATAAGCCCAGCTAGCTCAACCTCAACTTCTGAACTAAACACTGACTGTTTGTTGTTTTTACTTGTTTTGGTGAATTTTTAGACAATTTTAAGGAAGTACAACAAGCATAAAATAATGATAAAATGGAATTTAAAGCTAAAACTGAGAAACTGCCATTGTAATAAGTCTTAAATAACTGCAACAAAGAGATTACATACAACAAACATACCCTGAAACCTCCAGATTAATTAAATAAGAATTTCTGGAGCTTGCTAGTCAACAACCATGTAATCTGAAGAAAAACGATTTCCACCTCCAAATCCGGATTCCTCCTGCTCAGAAACTGCATCAAAAGCCTTGAGAGATCAAGGCGTCCAAGATGGTAACCAATGTGATCCCAAAAGAAAGGTGTTTTAGTCTTTTTGAGAAACACGCCTCCCAAGAGTAGTACGGCCAACTCAAGGAGAATGTACGGCTGGAGATCTTTGTTGCCTATAGCCGCTAAATGAAGGAAACTCAACCAATCTGCCCTTCCTTATTAAAAACTGTAAACAACTGAAAAGTAAATATCTGATGAAGCCAAAATTGACTTATGAAATGAAGCCATCCCTATAGCAAAGATTCAGCTGGTCTTTCACAGCCTCAAGTCTACAAAGCATTGAAGAATTCTCGCTCTCCAATGGTGGTAATCCACTGTAACCCTTGTCTCAAACAAATGCACAGAGAAGATAATATAGAAGCAATTTCAAATGATCATAAAATTAATGAGGTTGAATTGCCCTTTTTTCCTTATTTCTCCAAAAAGGCACGATTCTCTAAAAGTGACGTCATTTGCTATTAAATATATTAAAATGTATTAAATTCCATTCAATAGTTTAAATGATTTAATTTTTCACTTTATAATCCTTAAGTCATTACTTTAATATATTTAAGTGGCTTTTTAACTTTTATAAAGTCAATTTGACTTTATAATATACCAATAAGTTAAATAATTAACTTAACCACAAAAATATTCATAACTCCCTCCAAACTCAGTATTTTCCTGTGCCGTCAGACGCTGGTGAACACTGAACAACAAAACGCCTGTACTGAATCCAATACTAAAGTGAAGGAGTGGGAATGACAATACCCACCAAAAATAGCCACTGACCCCCTAACTAGATTTCGTCAGCCTACTAGAGTCCGAGTAATAGGCTAACCATCATCAAACAAGATCACGCTGAAGAAGGGGACATTACACAGGACAAGGTCTTTGGAGTCAAAGAATTCAAGGAAAATTATCAGGAGTTATGTGCTTGACTATTGACGCCACCTTCAAAAGGTTTATAGCATTGAGTAAACAATGGAATTGATATCTGCATCTTCATCATCAGTTTTCAAAGATTTCAAGAAGAATCGAAGGGAATATGAAGAGACGTGTTCGTTAAAGAAGTTTAAATGCTACGAAGAGGAGGTGAATTTGATATTCCCTAGGAACATAGTAGTTTGAATGTGGCTTGGAAATCGAAGAAGCTTAGAAAATTATTTGTGATGTCCCCATCCTAGTCAGCGCAGCTGGATATGTGGTTAGCCTATTATCTCGATCCCCGTAGGCTAACAGATGTGTGCAGAGGATCAATTGAGGCAGTTACCCAGTGTTTTGGAGCTTCATTGTTGCAGTTGTTTCAGGTTGGGCCTTCGCAGAATCCTTCAGAGTGGTTTTTCAAAGACTTTCTATTTTTAGAAAGTCGGACAGGCGGAAGCTGCTATTTTGGGCAGGGCACCTGGTTCAACTGTTTAGCTCAGAGTCGACCCAATTCATCAATTTGACGGTCAAATGGAGAAATAATGGAGTATTTAATGGTTTAATGAATAATTAATATTTTTGACTTTATATTAAAGTCACTTTATTAATTATTTAAATATTTAATTAAAAGGCGCATTATAAAGTATTTATTATACTTTATAATAAAGTGGAAAAATTAATATAATGAATAAGTGATTATTCATTTAATGATGGGCGCCAATTATTTAATGTATTTCTCCTAAGTCAAGGGCGTATTTAATCATTTAATTAAATGATTATTAAAAGGTCTTGGGTCGAATTTTTGAAAGAAGCTATATATTCACAGGAAAAGACAAATCGAACTCTTATGATTTGATTATTCAATTTGTCTTCTATTTGCTCTGAGCATTGAAGTTTGCAAAACCTAGGGTTTCAGCAGACGAACGATTTTGGAGAACGATACCTCTTCAGAATCTGGCATACTGAGACTGTGCAATACCAGTTGAAGATTGTCTTCTTGGTGACTTCACACAGAGGTTACAGTTTGAGCTTATTGATCGATTCAGTCAGAGTTTTACAGAGATTAATCATCAGTTATTTGGGGCGACCCCTTTTGAGAACCCTCCACAGAGATCTGACACGATTTTCAACAAGGTCGTACTATATTCATTATTGCTGCTGGTACAGGCCGTACTTTTCATTGCAAGTGAAACGCCTTTGGTTCTCAACCTCTGTCAATTGCATTTAGTGCACCTAGGGTTTCTAAAGATTTATTTTTGTCCTGTGCTGGGAGATTCATGTCAGCCGTACTATCTCATCATTCTTTCATGTGGCTGCAACAGCAATCAGGTTCTTTGAAATAAATTCATATTCCATTCATTTGTTCGATTTTTACATTGTATGTGATCTGGAAAGTTAATAAATATATGCGCCTACCTTCTCTGAGCAATATCAAAGCATATTTATTGCCTTTAGATTTCTTGTGAATTTTTTAGCATTTTATAGTAAAATCGCAGCTTTTCATGTTCAATGCAAAAACCTCAAAAACACAAAAAAAAACACAAAACTCTCAAAAATCAGTATCTACAGTTAGGGTTTGGGGCTGAGAGTCCCATGGACTCTTACAGTGGTATCACAGCACAGATTTCCTGCCATCCTGTGCTTTTTCAGTTGCTTTTTCAGAATACAGAGTGCTTTTTGGTTGCTTTTTCATGAGCAGAGATATCATTCACTATACTAAGGGTGTAGGGACAGGCAAAGTCGAGGATTGGACAGGTCCACCGATTCCTGAAGGTGAGACAGTGTCAGGAGTATTGGGCATTCACAGATCTAGCTCCAACAGCAGCGAGAACAGTGTTGCAACTCTAATGGCAGACCGTGAGATTCCTGCAGATACACGTAGGGATTCAGGGAAAGCACATGCAGAGGGCGACATTGCTGATGAGGAGTTCAGACG